>WAAB01006925.1:80164-107941 GCA_013389865.1 Piaya cayana
TGAGAAGCTGTGTCAAACGCTTTGCTGAAGTCCAAGAAGACCACACCCACAGCCTTTCCGTCTTCCAGCAGCCAAGTCACTTTGTCATAGAAGGCAATCAGGTTAGTTTGGCAAGACATGCCTTTTGTAAACCCATGTTGACTGGGCCTCATCACCCGGTTCTCTTGCAAGTGCTTCGTGATAGCACTCACGATCATCTTTCCCCAGCACTGAGCTCAGACTGACAGGCCTGTGGTTCCCTGGATCCTCTCTGCAACCCTTCATGTAGATGGGCACAACATCAGCCAGCCTCCAGTCAAGCAGAACTTCCCCAGAAAACAACTCTTTCTCTAGTTAAGCTTCCCCAACATTGCAGCAGAAGCAGGCACCTGAGAGATCAAAGCCAAATAAATGCCTTGCCAGGATGGTTCATCTCTACCTTGTTCTTATACACTGGCATGCACATGACTCGAGTCACAACTGCTGCCCACACGCAGGAATTGGCATGGGTTGCAAATAAAGCCTTCACGTCATCTACTCTTCCTCGAGGAAGAGACAGTAGGATACAGTACGTCCTACGGCTCTAGCTCATGAACTACCAGCTGAAACACATAAATCCACATAAATAAAAAGCCCTCAACCCTCAAGAAGAAAGAAGTTAACAAGGGAAAAAAAGAAGCAAGGCACTGTACTCAAACCAAAGAACAGCTTGCATCAAATCTTGATTTCATCACAATAAACCTATAGCAAAAAACATGACTGATTTTTAAACACTGAATAAAAACAAGATGCAACAATTTTCCAGACTCACTAACATAAAAAAATATTCTTTTATGGTCTCCTTCTATGTCTGATCAATATTCATAGAATCATAAAAGAACCATATTGGAAGAGACCTACTGGGTCATCAAGCCCAACCATTCCTATCAAACACTAAACCATGCCCCTCAGTACCTCGTCCACCCGTGCCTTATATACCTCCAGGGAAGGTGAATCAACCATCTGCCTGGGCAGCCTGTTCCAGTCCCCAATAACCCATTCTGTGAAAAGTTTTTATCTAATGTCCAGCCTAAATCTCCCCTGGCACAGCTTGAGGCCATTCCCTCTTGTCCTGTTCCCTGTCACTTGGGAGAAGAGGCCAGCTCTCTCCTCTCTACAACCTCCTTTCAGGTAGGTCTCAGCCCAGTGGTCTACCCTGTTCAGATCCCTTTGCAGAGACTCCCTCCAGCATATCGAAATTTCCACCTTCATCCAGGTCACTGATAGACATGGATTTCTAGCTGAGCCTTAGCCCTTCTGATTTTTTCCCTACACAACCTCACTTCCCTCCTGTAGTCTACCCAAGAGGCCTGTCCGCTCTTCCAGAGCCCATAAACATTCCTCCTCTTCTTGATATCACTCAAGATCTCTCTGTTCAACCAAGCTGGTTTTTTTTCCCTGCCACCTTTTTTTCCAGAACATAGGGATGGCTTTCTCCTGAGCTGCTAGGATCTCCTTTTTGAACAGCTCCCACCCTTCATGGGCTCCCTTGCCCTTAAGTACTGTCTCCCATGAGACTTTGCCAACCAGCCTTCTGAAGAGTTCGAAGTCTGCCCTCTGGAAATTTAGTGCTACCGTCCTGCTTAGCACCCTCTTCACTTTGCCTAGAACAGAAAACCCTATCATCTTATGATTGCTTAGTCCTAGGCATCCTCCTACTGCCACATCCCCCACAAGGCCTTCTCTGTTCACAAACAGCAGGTCCAGGAGGGCACCTTCCCTTGTTGGTTCATTCACCAGCTGTGCAAGGAAGTTGTCTTCCTACATTAATTGGAAAGGCTCCAGTTATTACAGATTCTTTTTCCTGGAGCATAAAATCAGTTCTTCAAACAGAACTCACCGTCATTCTTCCAAAGGTTTTAGAGCCAGAACAGGCTATACTACACTCAGAATGTTTTGCTTATTTGATTGCAATAGGTTAAGAACTTAAGAGGACCTGGTGAAGCTTCTCTCACCGTTAGGGGCATTTATAGTTTTTCTTCACTTTCTTAAGTTGGTCATCTATTCTGACCACATTAAAAGGAACTTTTTTTTGTTTTTAATAATCTTCTTTCAAATATGGCTGAAACTGGCCAGAAGTCCAACAGCAGTTTTGCATGCACATTCACAAGTACACGCAGACACATTTGTGTGATCCTGTGTCTTTGGTTACAGGAACATGAGTTCATACCCTTAAGTTGAAGTCTGGGGAACGTAGCTCTTGGAAAACAAAAAGGTATCAAAAACAGTGAAAAACCTTCCATCTATTCCAATGCTTACCTTATTTTTCATACATACATGATATACAAATTTCACTTTATTTACCATCATCATACAACAAAATTACACAGCACCAGTAAGCAGAACAGATCAATCATCTGAATAACCTCCAGAGCCAAGCACCAGCAAGCTAGTAATAAAATCAAACCAATTTTGCAAATAGACCTCTACCTGCATGTTTGTGTCTCACACAGCTGGGTTCCCTCATTTTTCATTCTCCTTTTCTGGTTATCTTTCAGTATTGGTAGAAACAGAAACCATCCATTCCAAATTTCAAAATCTTGCACTCACTGCTAAGTGGGGTTATTCAAAATGCTTTAAAACCACCTGCAAGTCCAGAGATTAAACGCATGTTTCAAAGATTACATGCCTATTTCAAAGTATTATTGGTTGGCTGATCTACAGAAGTATATTTACAGACACTACAGAAAATTTATTCAAGGCTTTCTGTCATAGGAAATGTGCCAAAATACCAGTATCTCCCAAAGCACAGGTCCCCATCAGTTGAAGGGTGTGATTAAACATTTAGAAAATGCTGCCTGTCATTCAGAACATACCTCCCTGAGCAGTCTTCACATTCATATATATGAAAGCAGTGCTGCACACTGAGAATTTGGCTTTTGTCACAGTCTGAAAAAATAATAATTAAAAAATCAACACCCCCTTCCCCCAATCAAAATACTTAAGCAGTTAATCCCTGGAAGGCCTTGTGATCACATTCCTTGACATTTTTGATAAATACAGAAAAAGTGAAAACATCGTTGACTTGTTAAACTTGCAATCTCTTTAATATATTTCTTGGCCCCAGCACACAGACTGCTGACTTGGCACACCCAGAGGACTTTTGCCCACCTTCCTCAGTAGACCTATGCTGATAAGTCTGAGTTTCCCCAAGAGCAGAACTAAGTCATGCTTATTAAACATGTTTACTCAGTTCAGAAAGTAGAGCGGCGCTCTCATGAAAATAGATGTCAGATCAAGAGGAAAACCTGCACAGGCCCATGTACACAACCACAGACAATAAAAGAAACAAAACCCAAATTGGAATGACTCTTATTTCTTTAAAAACAGACCAAACTCTTTAGGTTTTATGGAATACTGAACTCTGAAGAATATCACCTGCTTAAGCAAGCTGATAAAGATTGCATTAACATAAAGAAGCCAGCTGTATAAAATTTAACTCATTCTTACCAATTTTACCCTACTGTATAATTCACTGGCCATGGGTACATACGATAATGCATGTGTCCAGGTACTTTAACATATCGTTGATCTTACATGAATATACATCAATACATTTATTAGTTTTTAGAACATTACAGTATGCCCAAGTTCTACAGTATCATCCAAATAGACCACTGTTTCTGGAAAAAAGAACCCATTTAATTAATACCAATGTATGTCTTATTTTCATGAAAACGGTCAAACAGAAACACATACCTATGGGTCCCTTAAGATCTTAATTTCTCTACATTCAACTATGAACAAATTCCCACTCTAACTCTATGACAGGCAGAAAGGGTCCAAGTGAGTAAGCAGGAGCATAAATCAAAATAACTTTTCTCTCATTTCAGCCTGTTGCTCATTTCCATCAACATCCTGCAACAGGAGCAGCATGCATCAAATTCTTGCCCTTTCTGAGCAGTTAACACTGTTTTACACTGTAAACCCATTATGGACAAAGTCTCTGATGGTGCATTAGTGTTGACTGACTGTGATCACAATGTTACACAGTCGTAACTTCTGAAACTTATTTTATATTCTGTCAAGAATAATTGTCTATTTCAAAAGACAGAAACTGTATCTGCTCTCCTCCTTTATCTGTGATTTGCATGATTTATTTAAAAAAATACTAAATTTAATTAAAAATTTTAAAAAAGAGACCCAAAGGAGATTTGCTTGCCATTACTCCCACATTTTCCTTAGGTATTTTTATATTCTTTTACACCACACTTTTACCATCCTTACAGTATGTCAGATCCAGTACTACTGCATTAAAAAGATCACACAAGGTTTTCACTTGAATTTTTTTTTTTTTTTGCAAGAGACGATTTAGTTGTCTGGCATTCCTGGAGACGAATTATGTACAAAGGATCTGGTACAACAGAGGCAATTTTAATTATAACTATTCCACTTTGCTGTTCCTGTCTCCACATTGTACAAGAGAATGACCTTTACAGAGTAAAAGAAACAAAAGTGGTGAGAGGATATAGTGAAATATATTTTTACTTATTTTCTGATCTCCAGAAGTTATCAATGAAGGTAACAACTGTTGCAGACCGTCACAGGCTTGTTTGACAGAACTGCATGGCATAAACTTGGGAGATCTATGTAATATTACAAGCTGCTTCACAGCAAGAGCTCCAGATTTAGAGGCAGATTTATACTCTCTCTCCTTTGACTTTCACTCAGAGTGGCAAGAAGCTAATGCAGAAAAAAAAAATTAAAAAACCTGCAAGCCTGGTCTGATTTATAGATGGTAAAAGAGTCAGCATCATATTTGCAGAATTTTGCATCATTACTGCACGAGTATTAGGACAGTTTAAGTAATCACTGAACCATACACAGCATCCGAAGGCGGATTACATGTAAACCCCAGAGAGCAGCTACTAGATTGCAAATATTTAATCAAACCACTATCTGTCTACAAACAGGGTAAAACATAAAAGTATTATGCACATTGAGAGGCTCTTCCAATTACAGCAAATAAATCTGCCAGTACAATTTCGAAAAAGTTCAAGCAGCAACTTAAACTTTACGCAGCTTGCACAGGGACAAGTAAAAACAGGATAAACAGAAAATCTGCCCAACAGGTAATAGGCAGTGTTTAAGCCTAATGCAAGTGCAATGTGTTTCACATTCCTAGGGAGAAACAAGAACGACAGCTCTGACTTAAAGAAAAGCTCGGTTATTGTTACACTCCTAAGAGAAGGGTATTTTAGATATGGAACCAGATTCCAGTGAAATTGATTATATTATTAACTTAATACTAACAAAAAGACAAGTAAACAAATACTCAGCAGTGGGCATAAGAAAATGCAAACACAAGCAAAAGCCCCAGAGAGAAAAAAACTTGCAAAACAGCATAATTAAGTGAAGAACAAAAACAAAAAAAAACATACAAGATGGAGGGCATAAATATGAAGGGAATAAAGAGGTAAAGTTTAAAAACCAGAGACACAGAAGTCCCCACCAAGACCCATACTCCAAGATATGACACTTACATAAATACAGAAAACATCCAGAACTCAAGAAAAGACCCAAGTATTCTACATTTATATTGCAAAAAGCAGAATAATACATTATAAATGCAGACACACATTTTATTTACAAAGCAGCAAAGATAAACCATTTTCAAGTACGCATTGAAAGATGCTACTCTTAAGTCATTAATTCACCGAGTATGAAGTACTTCAGAATGGTCTACACACAAATACAAAATAAGCCCATATCTAAGTGAAAGAGACAACTAAAAGACAATAAGGTAGAAGGAAAATACAGAGCACGGAAAAGCAAGGATGAGATCAAAAGCCTCCAGATAAATAATTTTGAGACTGAGCTATACAGACCTCCCAACAAAGAATAGCTTTTCCTATAAGAAAAGTGAAAGCTGCAGCCTGCAATTCACATATACTAGAATCCTTGTGACAAGCAAGGAGGTGCAACTGATTCTTCGCTTGTTTTTCAGATATGATGATGATGAAGTTTTCTTGAGGGCAGAGACAAAGCGACTACAAAAGGACACACACGCACAAGGTCTACCTAAATTGGCCTAGGCCACCTGGAAGAAGTGAGCAAAACCAAATATTCTACTACTACAGAGCCTCCATGTGTAAAAATCTCTGCTTTACCTTCTTCTCAAAAGTCTTTCTACAATCAGAGAGCCAATTCTGCAAGAGAAACTGCACCAGAGCAAAACTTTCTGAAGGATGAAGAAGAGCATGGAGAACAAAAGACAGAAGCTGAAAGACTTGAAGCTGGTACTGACATCAAGAGTATGAACATCTCCCCAGCAAAGGAGGCTATGTTTCCTATACAGGCTTCAAAAGAAGAACTGAAAGCTGTTAAGATACTAAGTTCAGAAGACTGAATTGCAATCCAAAATCACAGAATCACAGAATGACCGGGTTGGAAGAGACCCACTGGATCATCGAGTCCAACCATTCCTATCAAACACTAAACCATGTCCCTCAGGACCCCGTCCACGCGTAACTTAAAATGTTTCCTGTAAGAGCTCTTAGACTCTTTGAAAAAGCATACACAACTGAAAATATAGTAGTCTAAATGAGGCTCTAAATACGCCAGTATTTTTTTCTTAGTTTTCTCTATGAATACAACTTCAAAGCATAAATTGAATGTAAAGACTATCAGCAATGTCAAGAACACAGCCTACAACGCTGTCACCACTGAAACATGTAGCTCTCAGCTCTATCAAGAACACCTAGTCAAGTCAAAGCCATTCCCTTTGTTGGATGGCACAGTGTAGAACTGCACAATTCACATTTGTAAGAAAGATACTGGTTGGGTTGGAAAGGGTAGGAGTTCAGAAGAAATATTATGTTATCTATTATCAGGTTCAAGCAGTTCCATGAGCACCAGCAGGATTAAGATCAACGTGAAAAGTGATAGCAGAACTCATGAATAGTATTTGAAATTAGCTGGCATTAAGGTTATAGTTTAGTTTAAAAAAAAAAAAGAGAGAAACCCTAAAAACTGCGAACTTCAGCAAAGCGTCCACTGCAGAGCAAGTTGCACATAACTATAAAAAATGGCATCTAATTTGTAGTCTTGTATTCCAAATCATCAAAGGGAGACACAGTTCAGTAATTAGCTGTAGTATCTTGATAAGATATTGGAGTAAATGTCTAAGATTAGAAAGAAGCATCTAAGCAGAAAGAAAAAAAACAAACAAAAACCATAACACACACACCCATTCACCCCTGCTGATAAAATAAAACTAAATTTTGTCACCAAGTTAATGTTTCCTAGCTAGCAGAATTTCCCACTTTAATGTTAACAAGTTAGTCACAAGAAGAGAGGCCTTTTGCCAGAGAACTAATCCAACCTCTTCCAGTTTGGAAAGTTAGGCACGTTGAAATCTTAAAATGTCCTGACCCTGAAACAACAAGATAATGAAAACAAAAAGCCCCACCAATCATATCCTAATGACCCCAACCCTATAACCCTGAGGATCTTAACAGATAGTAAACACAGTAATTATAATGCAATAACCAAAGTAATTAGAACTCCCTTCAGTGGCCTGGTAATTTCAGAATCAGTTAGACAGACAACATAAAGTCAAAACATAGATGTGCACAGAGGAAAAATACACAACTTTCACCTCTGCTGTGATATAGAACATAGTTTTTCTTCCTCTGGAGCAAATAATGATCTTGCATTGCTTGACATTTCTCCTCTGGAACAAGACAGGGAAGAGGTCAAGGCTTGCTAGTGAAAACATAAAAAGCCTTTGCGTATAAGTCATGTCCTGATATATTAATGCAGAATGGGAATAAAGAGAAAAAAAATGAAGGGTGGATGAATGACTGAGTTTTCTTCAGGCCAGACTGACTGAGATCAAGAGGGATCAAAAATAACTGTTCCAGCAGATACTTAAGACCAATGGACACAAGGCAGAACATCCTAGCTCCTGTAGTCTCAGGAACTCTCTATATTTCAATTTTCTCCTTTAAAAAAATCTGCCAATCAACAAGTATGGTTTGCATCAGTTAGGTTATTCTCCACTATAAAAAAAATAAAAGGCTTTTTGCTATATAAAGTTACTGTCTTGGACAAAAAAAAGTATAAACATCTGCTGCAAGATATTAGACAGACACAAGCAGAAAACAAAATTATGTTCCTTATGCAGCACACTTCTTTCCTCTGCAATACTGACGTGTATTGCTTTTTGACATACCAAATAACAGAATTTCCATCTCTAATTCACAATGAAGAATATTCATGCAAGAACAACACATCTATGACATTTGACTCAAAATTGTAATTGTATTTACCTTGTCTCCAATAAAGCCTTGTTCTTTATATGTATGGGCACAATTACTTTAATTAGTACCAAATACATCAGTAGATACTTAAGAGCATAGATTCTACGTATGAGCTTCTATGTATATATCATAACACCTTGAGAATTAGAAACTTCAATACATAAAAAGTTTTGTTTCCATTTGTACTACTGTACTTCAGTAGAGATTTCCCCTGCAGGCTGATTTATGAGCCCAAACAGCAAATGCAGCAGTTGAATTCATTCATTTATGTGCACTTGCAAACACACCTTAGGCTCCTAGCAGCAATTCAAGAAGGTTTTATGCATGTCTTTAAACCAAAAACCAAACAATAACAGTTGAGTATGGACATTTATGCACAGGTGAAAAAGTTGGTCTCTTTTTGAATGTCACATATTTGACACTATCATTTCATATTGCATTTCATCTCACTGTTAACCTGAAATTCAAATCTTCTGACATTCCTGACCATTTTGTTAATGTTGTGTCTGAATCTGTGACCCAACCTGATGCATCTTTGAAGGAGCCATGTGCACTTTTCACGCTCTAGTTACCTGACTCTAGATTAACTTCTTTTACATCAAACAGACTTTTAGAAAAATGTTTATTTGCAATCTGCTTTGAAACTGCAAGATAAAATATATTAAGTTTTCAGAATGTTAGTCTTGCTTGACGAGGTCAGGACTCATATAGCCTTTCTCTGCAAGTGCCTTGCAAGTATTATCATCCCTAAACTTCACTAAACTCTGTAATGAGCAAAAATTAGGCCACAATATCTCAGCATATGATGCAAAAAGCTTTACTGCGGCCACACAACAAGCTGAAAGCTTGCTTGAGCTTCAAGGGCTAGTAGCATTTCCATGCGTCTGCACAGATACATTACATTTGTTTACTGAGATTCAAGAAAACTCAAAGTTACTGATAAAAGGCTTAGCATTTAGAACCTCCAGTGCCAATACCTGCAAGAAACCTTGTATTATTCTGGCAAGAAGTTGTGGAAACTGGTAAGAAAATAGTCAGGGTACCTTTGTATGTCAGTGAACTGGAATTTTTCACAGAGCAGTTTCTCTTGTAAATTTGTCTGCACCTAGTTTAATCAACAAAATCTGCAGCTGTTAACAGGTCATGCTTCCATAGGCTACCCCATATAAATATATTTAAGACATAAACTAGTTCCAATTGTTTTATTTGGACTTGGTACGAGTAAAGCATAAATAATGACATTAACCGTCATAAAGAAGCACAATCAAGCGTAGGTTACAGGAAAACTGCTTTCCTCTGACAACACTGTGTAAGGCTTCCTGATTTCAGGAGAAATATACTTCCTCTCATTTAAAGCAGCTAATAGGGCTCATGGTGAATGGAACACATTCAAGATCCTTTCGGCAAAACTTGAGGGAATGACTGTAAGCTTACTAGATACACTGCACAGTCATAGCACACAGTATTTTTTATAAAGGATGTTATTTCAGCAAGTTGCTTTGGAATATTTGAGAGACTTCACTGTCTGTTATTCACATTTCTCATTGCTTGCAACTTCCACCCCACCCTTCAAAAAAAAGGGGAGGGGAACAAACGTGCCTGTAAGAATTCCTTAACTTTTTTGGAAGGTACTTTTGCTTGAGGCCTCCCATCATTTGTCCAGTTAGTTCCACTCAGTCGTTTCAGACTAATTAGATACAGGGTGGGTGCACAGGAGTCTACCTTAGGTTGTTGGGGTTTTTTTTCTACACTGCATTTATTATTTCACTTCAACTAAAACGAGGAACAAGCTGGTGCAAAACCACTGAAACATCTGGAATTATCAGGGTCAGGGACTAAAAATGGAAGTTTACATGATCTGTAGAGAAAAATGCTTTCGAGGTTCTTTCCTTCAAGTCTCTGAATAAACACATATGAAAAGGCGTCCTCTGATTGTCAAGAATTTCAACATTTTTAACATTGACTTTAAAAGGTTTCTGATGGTGGCAACATCAAGCTCTTTGCTGGCACATACTATATTGCTGAAGACTGACCTCATCTGTGAGACCATCAGTCCCTGAGAAATACCCGAAGGCTGTAAACACAGGATATTCTTAGTAACAAGAAGCTTCAACTCTATGGAAAAGAATTGTTTTAACTATTCTACTTTAAAAAAACCCTAACAACTAACAAAGTGCATTTTAGTTCTACATAGAAGCAAAAGAGAGCCATGTGCCTACTATATTCTTCATCAGCACCTAGCAAAGTAAAAACACTAGCCCTCCTGCTAACCCAAATGCTGAAATCAAACAAATAGAATAGGTAAGGGATAAGACTGTACCAATGCCAAGTATGTGGAAGTTTAATTGGGACTAAGATAAAACATGAAGCTAGTAACAAGCACATTAAAAATAAGCATTAAAAGCACCAAGTGTTCCGAGCTTGACACACAGAATGATATGGTCAGGCTGGGAAAAACTGCCTGGGAGTAAGTGAACTGGAGATAAGGCAGAAAACAGTCAAGAGAGTGTGGAGTAGATAAAAACAAAAAACATCCTCTTTGTCCGAAGGTTGGAAAACCAAGGAACTGTATAAAGATCTGTATGAGAGAAGCCGGTACTAAGTACAAAGTACCAGGAGAAACAGTAGTAGTGCTTTCTTAATTGCTGTGCTGATTAAAAACAAAATGCTTAAAGAAATTTGTGAGGTCTGCATCTCCTTCATCACTGTGCCCTGCCTGAGCCTCTTCTGGGTGAATGAGTAATCAGACTGGTGAGTAGTCTGTTAATTTTTTTTTCCCCCTCAAGATTTTTGTAGCCACAGCCCTTAAGGGCACTATAGCATCTGTTCAATAGGAAAGCTACAGGATCATATTGCAAAGGGACAAACACTTTCATAAGAGCACAGGTTACATTTGAAAGAACTGCAACAAGTGTTGTATACTGCTGGGTACAGAGAACCTGAAAAACATTTAAGACAATCCTTACTACTGGTAAACGAGCATTGTGACTGATTTCCAGCAGACGGTTCTTTTGATAGTGCTGTTTGAGAGCGAGTAGGGGAATGCTTACAGGCATGTAAACCATCAGGTGCTCAAACCCCTGATTCAGCTTTTGTGACATGGCGATTCTTATACTCTGCATTAGCACAGATCAAACCATCAGAGGCTACTGTTAAAGACAGAGATGAAAGCCAAAATACAAATGATCAGTTTTAAAAAGCTCCAAATTACTCTGAGGCTGAAGACCCTTTTAATCCTGGGGCAGTTATTTCACAGAATGACTTATACCCTTCTGCTTTGTCGGAAACCTCACCTCCACCATCGTTAACTCCTACACTGCTCACAGCTCCTACTGATCCCTTTAAGGAGCAGTCGACAGAGGTAAAATCTGTAATGCAAAAGTGTAAAGAAGAAGCTATGAAAGAGGGTGATTTTAGTTTTGTCTTCCCTGTTATACATGACCCAAACTGGCCTTGAGTTTGTGAAACTTCGCCCTACCAGCTTTTCAAAGAGCTTAAAAAATCCATTATGGAGTACAAAATGCATTCACTGTAGGAATAATAGAGGCAGTAGCTATGGCACATATAATGACACCATGGGATTGGAAAATATTAATGAAAATAGTATTATCCTCAGTGCAATATGTCGTCTGGCAATTCAAATATCATGATTTAGTAACAAAGCAAGTGATGGACAATTTGATTGCAGGAATACTAATTCATCAGGATATGCTAACAGGTACAGGACAATATATAACTAGTCAAGCACAAAAAGCCCTTGACAGGCAAGTTTTTGAACAAGTCTCACGTATCACTGTAGCTGTATGGAAACGAGTGCCTGACTCTTAACCTACAGGATCTTTTACAACAATAAGACAAGGTTCTCAGGAGCCCTGTATGACCTTTACAGATAGATTGCAAGGGGCAATTACAAGGCAAGTAGATAACCCTGAAGCTGCTAAAACCTTGTTATTTCAATTAGCTTTTGAAAATGCAAACACTGACTGTCAAACAGCACTAAAATAACTGAAAAGAAAAGCAACCAACCTTGGAGAATATATTAGAGTATGTCAAAATGTTGGAAGCATAACTCACAAAGTATCAATTCTCACTGCTGCATTAGCCCAATTACAAATTAATTGGGACGCTATTAAATGTTTTAATTATGGAACACAAGAACACATAAGCAGAGACTGTCCTTACAAGCAGCAGATGCCTAAATACAAAAAAAAAGGGCTATGTCCCCAATGTCAGAAAGGGTATCGTTGGGCTAATCAATGCAGATCTAAATTTGACAAAAATGCGCCCATCTCCCAGGAAACAGACAGAGGGGCGCACAGCCCAGTCCCCCTCAAACCAACAGGGTTTGAATGCTCCTGCCCAATATACCCACCTCTGATAAATACTTAATCTCTGACTTTTCAGCCTCTACAACAGGCAGTGCCAGATGGAATCTGAAGTAATTCTTTTGTAACTATATAATTTTCAAACCGTAGGGACTAATATGTGTAGACCTTTAACGACAGGATATGCAGGACTGATTGTAGGGTGTTTGAGTATTTTAAAACAACCTTTATATGTGTTACCAAGAATAACTGACTCATGCTATGTAGGTCAGATTCAGCTAATGCTAGCTGCCTTTCAAACCTTGTGTTGCATACCAATAAATCAGAAGGTAGCACGAATTATTTTGTTTCCCTCTTCTGTTCTTCAAAGTTCCCCTCAGACTCAAGAGCAGGGATAATTTGGCAGTACTAATTCTGCTCAGGTATCTTGGGCTCAGCAACTGACAGCAAAACAACCTACACTTACAATTAACATAGGGGGAAAACATTTACAGGACTATTTGATAGCAGAGTGGATGTTTCTATAATTTCTCAAAGTGAACGGCCTCCTCAGTGGCCTCACGATGTAGCTTTCATTACTGTGCATAGGTGGGATACAAATTCCTATGAAGAGTGCCAAACTATTACTGGTCATGGGACCAAAAAAATTTATGAGCATGGATTCAACCATATGTAATGCCAACACCAATAAATTTATGGGGAAGAGATTTACTGAAGCAATGGAATGTATCTATAACTACTACAAACTCTCTTGGTTAACAGAGAAACCTGTTTGGGTTGACCAGTGGTCTCTTAAAGGGGAAAAACTTGTTCAACTGCAACATTTAGTAGCAGAACAATTAGAAGCTAGATATATTGTTCAATCTAATACTCTATGAAACACTACCATATTCGTCATTCCTAAAAATTCTGGGTAACAGTGATTACTGCATGGTTGAAGAGCTATAAGTGCACTAATGCAGCTGCAGATTCCTTCACAGCAGCTGTTTTAGCCCTTGATGATGCAAGAGCCTCACATTCCTTTTTTTTTCACAGAAATGCTGCATGTGTAAGCAACCAATTTAAAATTATTCTTTCCCAAGTAAAAGATATAATTCAGGCATGTCCCGAGTGGCAGCATGTGACTCCTTTACCTAAACACTCCTTTACCTTTACCTAAACCTCCTTTAACTCCCCTGGCCTTCAAGTAAAATTTGGCAAACAGATGTAACACATTATGTACCTTTTGGCCACTTATGTTATGCTCACATATCCATAAGACACCTTTTCAGGTGCTATGTGTGCCTCTGCTCACGCAAGTAAAAATGGGTGGGATGTCTGTTAACATTGAACTCAGTGCTTTACAACACTTGGAATTCCTAAAGTAACAAAGACAGGGAATGAATGCCCCCAGATATACATCTCAATCTACTTCTCTCTCTTTCTCTCTCCTTTTTTTTTTTTTCCCCCCCAGCAATGGGGTATTGAACACATTACAGGCATATCCCACAACCCTACTGGTCAAACCATCATTGAGTGTGGTCATTCAACTTTCAAAAATATTATTAAAACAAAAAGGGGGAATATGCTTCCCCAGGAATAAACAGGCAATGCTATCTATACCCTCATGCCTATTTGGATTCTGGTAGAAATATGACCATTGTAGAAAGACATTTTTCAATTTTTGAGAAATTATCACATCATCCAAAAGTTATGTACAGGGACCCCATGACAAACAATCATTGGAATGGACCTGCTGAACTAATAAAATGGGGGAGAGGGTATCCTTGTGGTGTTCTTCCCTCAGGACCTCAATGGCTTCCAGCACAAGATATTAAGCCTTACCGTGAGCTGGGAGAAGATAACCCAGAACCAGATGCCTCAGATGGAGAAGTTGAACCTGAATGAAGATAAAAGACCACAGAAACAAAAAAAAACCAACACAAAATGGTCCTATCACCTGGGGAAATCTGAAACAACTACAACAAAGTGCAAGTACCATGATGATAGCTGTGGGTGTATCACCTACCCCAGCAAACACCTTCCTGGCATACCTATCTGTAATTGACAACAACAGAAGAGTAAGAATGTTAAAATGATAAGGCAGAAGCTAAAAAGATCTTAATAACTGGATATTATGATGGAAAAGTTATAGAACAGGTAATGTAATGAATTGAGAGTGGGAGAACATCATTGATGGGAAACTTTCTTTAGTTGGTCCCCCAGAGACACTGGCATCTTCAGTGTGTTTCCACGCCCTGTAGTAGTTGTTCTGCTATTGCTAAGTTGCTTGTGCTTTGCTACAGTAGCGATTTGTTACAGGATGAGGNACCATGATGATAGCTGTGGGTGTATCACCTACCCCAGCAAACACCTTCCTGGCATACCTATCTGTAATTGACAACAACAGAAGAGTAAGAATGTTAAAATGATAAGGCAGAAGCTAAAAAGATCTTAATAACTGGATATTATGATGGAAAAGTTATAGAACAGGTAATGTAATGAATTGAGAGTGGGAGAACATCATTGATGGGAAACTTTCTTTAGTTGGTCCCCCAGAGACACTGGCATCTTCAGTGTGTTTCCACGCCCTGTAGTAGTTGTTCTGCTATTGCTAAGTTGCTTGTGCTTTGCTACAGTAGCGATTTGTTACAGGATGAGGTAGGTGAAATGCTGCATTGACAACCAGGTGAAAGAACTGGGGCTGGCCAAGCACCTCCTACCATAGTCAAGGGCAAGTTGGGTTGGCCTCTGTGTTTGCCACCAAGAAAACCTTTTAGCTCCACTGCTGTCTGCAAACCAGTAGGCGTTGAGTCATGGAGGCACATGCCATACCAGACCTTGATGTGAAGGACAGCCTTCTCTATTGTGAGAGGGTCATCCATGAGGGGAGGGCAGTCCAAGCAGCCCGTGGTTCACAATAAAAAAGAGCAAGAGTTAACATAAGTAACCTGTCTTTGAACCTCCCATCCCCAAACGCTATGAGAAAAAAAAGATTTTTTTACGATTTAAACTTCCTTAAGCAGAGGAGAACAGGACAAAGAAAGCCAAGGCCAGTGTCTTTGAAGAAATAAGATTGGAATACAGTGTCTGAGTGTTGAAAAGCATCCACTGAGTATTGCAGAGATGTTACCAGCCTCAAAGACTTTGGATAAAAGATGAATGTTGCAAGGTAAATTAGCAGTGCTGTAAAAAAAAATTTTTTTTAATCCTGTAAATCAGATGAAATTTACAAATTTGGACATTTGATAGTTTTGGTTGTGCCTGTATTGGTTTTACATTTGCAGTGCTCAGAAATGAAACAAGACTTCAAAGGAACAGAGCTCAAGGTCCTCAATACCCTTGTGAATCCTATCTCCTAAAACCAAAACGGGGGAGATGCAGCAACGCCAAGTATGTGGAAGTTTTATTGGGACTAAGATAAAGCATGAAGCTGGTACCAAGCGTATTAAAATAAACATTATTAAAAACAACAGGTGTTCCAAGCTTGACACACAGGATGATAAAGCCAGGCTGGGAAAACAAATGCCTGGGAGTAAATGAATACGGCTGAAAACAGTCAAGAGTATCACACAGACAAAAGCAAAGACCATCCTGTTTGTCTGAAGGTTGGAAAATTGAGGAACTGTATAAAGATTTGCCTGAACAAGAGAAGCCGGTACTAAGTACTAAATACAGTAGTAGTACTATCTTAATTTGACTCCTGTATACCGTGCGGATTAAAAAGAATATGCTTGAAGAAATCTGTGAGGTCTGTGTCTCCTTCATCACCGCACAGGGCTGCAGCAAGAGGTATACATCTGCATTTGCAGGTCATCTGCTATGAACTCTGAAGTCATACCAGACCTGTGGCAGAAGTACAAACAGAGTCCAGCTCCCATCCAACAGCCTGATCCGTTTAATGTGCATTCTCAATAATTGATTATTAGCAATTATAAGTAAGTACTACTGTTTGGACAATAAAAGTAACTTTTTTTAAAGTTCTACAGATATTTGTTCACAGTTTTCCTTGTAAAGGTAGATTAAGGGGATATGAAGTACTGAGTGTCCTGTAGAACACTCCTGTAGACCATTTTTACTATTCAGCTGTCTTCAATGGCGCATCCTTTTCAAACCTGCGTTTTCTTTCTTTAGCTTCCTCACCAAACTTCTCTGTAAAGCATATGAATGCAGCTCCCCATCATACCTCAAAGTAAGCTTTCTTAATTTCTAGTAAGCATTTCTGACTAGATTTTATGCTGTCCTAACTCACATTCTTACGAGTATTCCTGAAGCAACTTGCCCATTCCTTGCAGAAGGTGCTCCTGTACTCTATTTCAAATCTTCCTTCCAGAACACATTTATGATGCACTAAGAAATTAAGAAAATATATTGAATGACAACAGAAGGAACAATGGAATTACCTCAGCAGGGTCCAAGTTCCTTGAAATGTGACTGACAGTGAATCAAAATAGTCATTAACAGCCATAAAGACAAAGACTTTCCGAGGAACACACAGTTTAAAAATACACAAGGTTGGGATCTTTAGAACAAAGTTCTCTTTTGTACTTCTAGTTTTGAGAATGCTTTAAAATCTCAAATTTTGCAAAAAAACCAGATGTGCAATTCTATTGTTCCTAGACAGCTGCAAGGTTATTCTGTCTTTAAAGTTGTCATGTTGCCTTTTCCTTACAAGTTATGCTTGCTTTTCAGTGCCAGGTCAGCCCACATTTATATACATCAGAATCACAGAATCATAGAATAACCAGGCTGGAAGACAGTCCAACCATTCCTATCAGACACTAAATCATGCCCCTCAGCACCTCGTCCACTGATGCCTTAAACACCTCCAGGAAAGGTGAATCAACCACCTCCCTGGGCAGCCTCTGCCAGTGCCCAATGACCCTTTCCATGAAAATATTTTCCTAATATCAAGCCTAAATCTCCCCTGGCAGAGCTTGAGGCCATTTCCTCTTGTCCTGTTCCCTGTCACTTGGGAGAAGAGGCCAGCACTCTCCTCTCTACAACCTCCTTTCAGGTAGTTATAGAGAACAATGAGGTCTCCCCTCAGCCTCCTCTTCTCAAGGCTAAACAACCCCAGAAGAAAAGTACACATTCCAGTGAGAATCCTGATGAGTTCTTCCCATCATATATGACATGCCAATTTACAGAGCCAGTTTAAGATCATTGTAAGGAGGCAACTCCCCCATTGTTTTCTGCTCCAAAGCTGGAGTTACTGTCAAAGGTTTTCAGCGACAGAACTTACACAACTTCCCAAAGCAGCAAAGGAGGCATCCATCACTGACACTGGAACAAGGCAACCATGTTAAGCAAAATAAAAAACATCTAGTACAACTTAAAGGGGAAATCTGGAGCAGGCTTCTGAGGTCCTCTGCAAGTTAAAATACCTTTGACATACATCCAAACCTTGAATGTAGAATCACTGTGCCTACAACTGTTAACTGTATCTCATCTTTCAAAGCTAATCTTTGATTTAAAATAAAAATAGTCATTTTCCCTTTTATTTATTTGAATAAGCTGTAACGATAAGTATAACAGTGAAAACATAGCCGGGCCACAGGTTGGCTGGTCTACAGACAAACTGCAAAAAGAATCATTAATTCAAGCACATTTCCTCTAACTCCAACTCCAATCACCTCAGTTTTTATTGCAGATCATCCGTTAGTAGGTACAAGGCCCATTATACACAACTGGTAATTTCATGCAAGCGGGCATAGGACTTGAATAGCTAAGATCCTGCTTTCAAGGGGGAGGAAGTCTTTTATATAATAAATAATAAATAATAATACCATATTTTACTCTTTCATATTACTTGCATATGCTGGGCAAGTGCTGTTGACCGCAACAATTAAATCTACTGTCCCTTGTGTTTATTTTAAAACAAAAGTGAGTTGTTCATCAAATATAATCAGACTTCAAATGCCCTACACCTAATGATTTTCCACAGTGACTATACCTCTTCCTCAATCAGGCTTTATTTGAGCTTACTGACATTTCTGTAACTTTGTTTCTGTGAGGACACACAATTTCCTTAGAGTTAAGCTCAAACCTGCATCCAAAGGTTGGCTGCTATCATCAGAGTTGTAATATTCTAATGTTCTCTAGAAAAAGTGCAAAGCAGTAAAGATGTGGGTTTGCCTCTACAATTACCAAAAATACTAGCCATTCCTCTTCAGGAACTCAGTAATTCACAAATACAACATATCCCAGCAATGTAAGATTCCCAGGAGAAGTATCTCCAGATGTTTTGCGCATGCTTGATTGGCATAGCTCATAACAGGAGGGACAAGCCTTGATATAGAGCACCAAAGGCCTGAAAATGAAGCCTCAATTGGCTTAATTAGTCATGTAGCTCAAGTCAAGAAAATCTCAAGACTGCTTATGACACAACCCAAACCGACCCTCAAGAAGATGAGTATGTTTTAATCCAGAAACAACTGGAAAGTTTAAAAACCAAGGTGGGGGAAGAATAGTAGGTTTTAGATTGTTAGTGACTGTTAACCAAACAAACCAGAGCAGACTGCAGAAACTCTTTAATTAAAATTTGTATCTTGAATTAAGGAAGTTAAGATGAGCTGGGAAGTGTGAAGAAATGGCTGCCCTTAGGTCACCCATGCAAATCAAAAGAGATCAGGAATATGAACACAGTCTAGGTGAGAAAAGTCTTCAAGGCTAAACTGTTGATGGACAGGTTTACTCAAAACCAGACAACACATATATATAAGAAGTTCCATAATTCAGAATTTAATTTACAATGAGACTCAACACTGTCATCACTACACCCTATTATCAATGGGGCCAAGAAAGGAAGTAGTAGTTAAAAGGCTAAGTGTAAGGTCTTCCTTTAAATACAGCCAACAGTTACAGAGTATTTTCATCACCAAGTCACCTCAACATATTTTCTTCAGAAAAGCTTATCAGCAGAAATCTAGAGGAACCAATTTAAATTGTTTGTTACATTGGTGGCATAATTTTATCTTTAAATATGTGTTAAAGAATGGCCAGGAAGCTTAAGACAGAATGATCTGTCAGCTGAACTTGTGCAGATAAAGTTAAAATAGTTTTCATCAGAAAATACCAATTTCTCTCATGTATCATTTCTCTTCTTCCAACTGTTCTCAAGAAACAAAAATTACTGAAGCTTCTCTGCTAAAAACTTTACTAGTCAAATGCTCGTTCCCATCCCCTGATTTCAAAATTATCGTCTTATACTGGCACACACATAGCAATATTCAGTAGCAGTCATCACTACCACCATGAAAGTGTGAAGCTCATAACTCTGATATGAGCATTCAGGTAAGCGTGCTAATCTTTAGGGCTTCTACTCAGACCAGGGAGAATTCCTTGTGCACAGAACTCCTGACAATTCATTAATTTTAGCACCATGGAACTGCTCTTCTAGGAGCAACTATGTTTGAAAACTTTGAAGATAATATTTGCTATGTGTTCAGTGTTATCAGACTGGTTACCAGAGCAAATCCACATTTAAGTGCCCCCTCTCTTCTCAAGCATCATCTTTACAGAGAAGTGTTGCTTTTCACACCCTTCCTTACATTTTTCCTTTTCTCCTCTCATCCTTTCTGCACAAAACCCTGCTGAGCAGCACTCATTCAATTACATGGAAATTAGAAGTGTTTTCCTCATTCTCTCTGACTTTTTATTAGTGAAAAAGCAGAGCTGCTTCATAGTGTTGGGGAGGAGGGGAGGCCTTTTGATAGCAGTCTTACATTTACCAAATGCTCCACAGAATTAATTCTCCTCTACAGCCTTGCAAATGCTCCTTTAAGAAAAAACCCCCAAATTTAATATTAATTCCCTGGAAGAAGAAACAAGTCTATGTACCTGAGAAAACGAGCTCTTAGTGTCCTTTCTGAGTCACTTGAAGATAACTGAGAGTACACCAATAGGATGTAATGCAATTTGTGCTTTAAGATGCACCTACAAGCACGTGCTAAAGTCTCCCAAAACACCTGTACCTCTCCAAACTCTAGACACGCAGGGGCGCAGCACAGCGTCATCAGCAAAAGACCTTCCCACAAGAACCTCTGATGGGTTACAGCAGCTACCCAAATTTCTGATGCTTATTTCAAATGTTTTTAGCACACAGTAGGAACAATTGCAGCAACAGATATTTGTCTCCCACTTACAGCTTTAAAGGACATCACAGACCTGCTGAGTTTACTCAACGATAGAGAGTCAGCAGTTCTGAAACAATGCTGCAAATACCAGACGAAAATAGCCACATCACTAGGCAGTGGGACTGAGAAAAAGATGTTAAACAAAACCAAATAGGAAGGGTCTTCATGTTAGTTGAAGTTCAACAGTGATGGAGTACAGTGTTTTAAAAAAGAATGAGCAACCACAAACTTGTCAATACAAAGATGTTAACAGCTGAGTCGGTGACAGCTTAACAGTAAACCCCAGGCTTCTCTTGACACCATTCACTCTATTTTCTTTATTGTAAACTTTAAAACAGCTTGAACTTGGGGAGCTCCTGTTTTCTGTCATTTGGCAACTCATAACCTGCTGGGCTGTTTCATTTAGAATAAAATGTTAGAAAAGCAATCAAGAGTAAATCACTGCTATGTGCACTTAGTCTCGTGAAGAGTTGGAAAGCAGAGACAATTTGTGCAAAATCAGAGGGGAGGAGATGATTTGCTGTTTACGGCACATGACTAAGTTAATACATTTGGGTTCCACTCCATACTTTAAATGGGAATGTCACCATGTGCTTCACAGAAGTGGAAGGAGCTTTTAGTCATCAGCATTTGTAAAACATTGAGATCCTAAGAGAAAATATTTTAGCAAAGTAGAAATTACTGTTAGTGATGTTACTTTATTTTGCAAGCAAAACAACAGTTTAATAAAAATACAGCACCTTACTCCCTTGAAGTCTCTGTGACAATCGGGTAGTCAGGTCACCAAAGAAACAGAAGACACACAAATACCAACATAAATACCAGCATCTTGATTTTCTGAGCAGGAAACAGAAACTTCAAGTCATACACTCAGCCTCTTAATTCAACAACTGAGCTTAAATATTTAGATTTGAAAATGCAAGTTTTAAAGTACTTACAAATTCAAGACTGACATATCCAAATAGTGTTTCACAAACCCAAAAACACATACTTCAGATCTGTGTCCCACTAACATCCTCAGACAAAATCCAAAAATGCCCAAAAGAAGTCAACATTACTTCAGCTATTTTCCTCTTGATGTAAGCTGAAAAACTTTCATGGTGTGAATGCTAACCACAATGAAACTAGTCTGAAACCTACTGATAATATTGTAACGACTCCATAATCAAATAGCAAAACACATTCATCTTTCTACCTACCACACCATGACACCTTTTTTCCCACACACACATCTTCGTACCTGTCACACCTCTTTTTAAATTAATGGCCTAAAATTCAATCCCTCTCCATGTCACTCAGCTTTAGCAGAGTCATGTCCCAGTACTCTTCCTCTGAAGTCCAACACAGACAAAAAATAAAGCTTAACAGTATAGTAATAATACTCAAACATCAACCTGCCGCAAACACCACAATGCAGCCTAACTGATCCTAGCTCTCATTGTTAGCACACACTACTATCAAGAGAAGTGAGCTATCCTTCCCTAACATCCCATTAAGGTCATTCAGAACTCTGGTATGCGTACTGGGTTTGGCTGTTGCTTGAATGCTGGCTGGGCAGTGGTTTGCTGATGAGAGGTGGTCAGTGACTGCCCTCGTATCAGTTTTTTTTCCTCCTCCCTTCATCAATTTAACTGCCTTCATCTCAACCCATGAGTTATTTTTGCTCCTCTATCCCACTGAGGGGAAAGAAGTGAGCAGCTGGTGGTTGCTTAGCTGCTGGGTGCTCAGGTGCCCAAAACAGTACATCATTGTCAAAAGGCACAAAAGACATTTTACTTACACATCAGTCTCTGGGAAACACCACATCTTCTTGGTAATTATGAAGACACTAAATAGTTACTCACATACAAAGACAGCATACTGTCCTCACTGCACTGCTTCCAAGTTTGACCTAAAGCTGGTTCAGCTAAACAGAAATGTTAACAGATTATACGCCTGGTCCTCTAGAATCTGAAGGTCACAGAACAGAAGCCCACGTGCAAAGAGAACTTTTGGCCTGTATTGCATACTCATATCCAAAAAAAGTAATAATTTCATGCAGAGCTTAATTTCCTTACATTTTCTAAGCAAATTTTTTACAACACTTTTCCTGCTTTCCCAGAGAACTATCAAAGCAGAATGTAAATTTTGAACATTACAGATGTCAAAAGGGGGCCAACTAATAGGGTTATTTCAACTGTAACGTTTTTCTAAAGCTATTCACTTTTGTAACTGTTCAAGGTAAGGCAAAACCTGTTTCACACCTGACATTTTTAGTAAAATTATGAAGATCTGTTAATTTTTTCCTGCAAAGGATTCTGTTACAAAGGTATTCTTTTCAAACACTGCAGCTGCAGTCAGTTGGTTTTGGGAAAGTGGCACAGACACTATTCTTGTTTGCGTATCAACATGTGAATCCCTCAATCTGCTTTCTGAAGGCAGTCTGGTGTCAGTTAAGTGAGAAGAAACGAAAGGTAGTTGTCCATTCAGAGTATACAGGATCACATTGAGGGAAAATTTGTTAATGCTAAATATTTTGTTATTCTGGATACAGTTTGCAAAACATCACATTTTAGAAGTGTTACTGTTAATAAAGTACAGATTTGAAATAAAAAATAAGCCTGTTATACCATCTTGGGTTTTGTGTATCTGAATTATTTTCATACCAAGATTTTTCTATAGTCCAAAACCTAATAACGAATTCAGGATACATTTTCTATCCAGACTGACGTAGGTAAGCCTACTAAAACTCAAATCCTCATCTCTGTATTAACAAGTGCACCAAGTCCATACATCATTTTTTTCCCTGATTTTAGCAGAGTAAAGGCCCTTTCTTCTCTTTCTAGAACATATTAAGACTTTAGTGCTACACTAAGCACTAACTTTCCAACATTCCCAGGTCACCACTACTAACTCCCTAATAATCTCCTTTCCTTCTGCCACTTACTCCTATCTATTTAGAATCACTTCAGGATTTCTTCAACCTTACACATAACTAATCGAAGTCATCTTCCCCTCCTGACTTCACATGCTTTTCTTATGGAATGTGATTAGGGATATAGACAGAAGGCAGGATCTCAAGAGAGAAGTTATGAGCACAATTCAGGAACCATAGAACAATGTGGCAGACCATGACCTGACCTTTTAAGACAGTGCCCCTAACAAGCTTTCAGATACATTACAATAGACCAGTACCCAAGGTGTGAGATACACACAGATTAACCAGTTTCTTGAAGACTGAATACTTTCTTTCCAAGTCCTTTCCAACTATCTGGTAAATGGCAGCTACTATTTTTGTTACATAAATGGCCAAATATTATATTTACTTAAGAAGTCAAAACACTCCATTTCCTGAATACAAGGTAGCATTGCAAAGTCTTACCATATCTTCTCTGCCCCCCTCCCTTTTTATTATAAAAATACAACTTAAATATCAAACAAGCTATATTTAATTGATGTTAAGGCTGTGAAACAAACTGAAAACTGTTCAGGAAATCCACAGTCCAAAATAAGGTTTATCCAAATCACTGGTTTTAGGAGAATTTAATTATATTTTGCAGTCATGGGAATTAGGGGAAACCAGTGATTCCAGCTTGGTTTACATTCATTAAAAACAGTAGCAAAACCCCACACACTTAAGAGCATCAGAGCACACAACACTAAACAGTTCAAAAAAAATAGGAAGTGGCCCAAAAGAGAGAAGGGAATATTATAGCAAACTGCACCATGTCATTCCAAAGAGCAAGAGCAGAGCTCAACTCAGCCCATCACAGACATGTTAAGAGATACTGAATGCTGAGTCTGACCATGCCATGCCATTACATTAGGTACTTTCAGCTAAATTTACTGTTGATTAAAAATATCTTCTCAGTGCTATTTTGACCGCGAAGAAACTCATTCACAAACAATTAGTTCAAGGGAGTGTGAGGATTTGGTTTTGGTATCCAAATTATATGCACACACCTTGTCTGTTTTTATGATGGTAGACAGGACGTAGGCTCCTGCCCAGCTATCACCCTCTATACACAGCTAGGCAGAAAAGGGAACTTACACTCAGGACTGGATACATGGCACCACAACTTAAAGAACTCCAGCAACTGAGATGTGTGTCATTTTATCCTCCAACTTATCTGTATCACACATGTCCCTGTGAGAAGCTCTAAGCTAACCACCACTTAATTTGGAATTAAGCAGAAAAGGTCTCAGAAGGATAAACTGAAAGAATTCTCTGGAGGCCCAGAAATTGCATAATATTAGCTCAGAATCATGTAAGGTGTTCCAGGCAGTCTCATTACGGTTATTGCCACTGATTGAACTTATGTGTGGGCAGGGGAGGAGGGCAGAGGGAGAAGCACCCTAAAAGGAATAGAAACTGTAACATGGGAGTAAAACATAGCTATGTCTTAATTCACACTCATGCCATCACAGACTAGTTCAGAAAGCCTTTGGTGAAAGATTACCAGAGCCTTCTCTCCACTTGCTGTACCTGTGAGAAGCCAAAATAATGAAGCCATTATTCAGCCATTTATAAGAACAGAACATGCCTTCAGTAAGGACACATGAACCCCAGGTGCATTAAGTTTTGTTTAAGAATGAAGAGAACTGCTCCTTAGAAGTTCTATTTCTGCATTGGAGACACCTGGAGCTTTTCATTAAGGATATATTCTCAAGGTGGAAAACATCTAAGTGATGTCTGCTGTAAGAGCTGGCACATTTCCCACCCTCTTTATCTGAGGTGACAGTAATGAAGCACATGATTACTGATGACTACAGAAGGCAACACGCAGTGATACTAACTTAAGAAGTTAACCATGAGTTACAAGGCAGTAAGACCCCAGACAGATATCCTATTTTATACCAGGATAAAACATTTTAATTGCATTAATTCCTCAAAGCCGTAAAGATCAGAGGGGCAAGATAACATAGATGTTGCAGAGGACCTCCTTAAAAGGAAGCCTTTCACCTAAACTGTCTCCTGGCTCCTACTGTGAACAGCATTTTATTCCATGATTTTGTTGGCACTAAAAATCTGAGAAAATGAGCTCACCTCCTTTGGGGAAATTAGGAGATGCATTAAGCATGGTTCTTTACACATTTCATGGATTAAGGTCTTGCAAACATCTTCCTCGGACGTTAGATTATTCAATGTGGTAAGAGACAGCCTCATCCATTTCCTGAAACAGCCTTAGCACTTATGAGGTAATACCAGAATCCCAGTGAACTTGAAGCACTATTTTAGTATTATGAATATCCTTCTACCAGGCTGCTAGCATCAAACAGAATAAGCAAGCTGTACTGGACCAAAACAATATACATCTATATAGCCTTCTGCAGGCAGGTGACAAGGCTGTGCCCTTAACACGCATGCAACTTTTTATCCACAACCCAAGCTGATCAAAACAGGACCAAGTCCAAGCTAAAAGATGCTCTTAAGTTACCTAAGCACTAGAAGTATCAGGTTCAACTTTCTTGCACCTCTAGCATGCTGCATTTTTTCCCAAGAATCAAACCATTTTTCTTAAGGAAGTGCAACAAACATATTTAATACATTTAACCATCGTCTTTGTATAGGTGTGAATAAATGAAACCAGTATAGTACTTAAATTTGGACTCACATGAGAATAACCATACCCTGCTCGAGACAGCAGATGGGTAAAAGACCATCTACAAATAGGAGGTTTTTATTAACTCATTTGCTAAAGCTATTCATATTTTTTTCTCCTCATTAGACCCTCACTGGTCTCTAAAAGGTGAAATTCCTTTGGAGCTGCTTCTACATCCTCTAAATGGGGCGCATCCCTATCTGACGGATGTCTTTTCCTTTTCACAGAATCACAGAATCACCAGGTTGGAAGAGACCCATCGGATCATCGAGTCCAACCATTCCCACCAAACACTAAACCATGTCCCTCAGGACCTCATCTACTCGTGACTTACACACCTCCAGGGAAGGCGAATCAACCACCTCCCTGGGCAGCATATTCCAATGCCTAATGACCCTTTCCGTNGCTCCAGAGCCTCAACATCCTTCTTATGGTGTAGCTTCAAGAACAGGAATCTTCTATCTCAAGCCTACATTGTAAACACCAAGCATTTTTTTCTGAATCTATGGGCAGATGTCCAGTTCTGCATCTTTCTTGTGACCTTTCTGATTTATATTTAAATATAATATAGCAGCTGAGGTGAAAGTAATTTTTGAAAAGAATCTCTCATTACAGAGATACCTGATATTACAAAAAGATATGACAACTGGGTCTATCACAGGTCCAAAACTTCACAGATATATTGATGCTTCTACAAACCTGGAAGTCTGAAAAGTTTGGATGCCTTTTGATACAGAGTGTGTTTTCTGTTACTGATTTGGCATTGCACTTAGGTTAGTACATCCACTGGCATAGCAACACCACAAGAATTTTCAAATCGACATATATTGAGTAAATTCTTGAAAAACTGCTTAATAACATATGCAGTTAAGGAATATAAAACTATCTAACTTTTAAATGTTACATCAAAATTGTAAGCAATGAGAACTTTAAACTGGAACGTATTTCCCCACGTTCATTTGTGAAATGGCAGTTCATTAGAATGGTTTCTCATTTACACATACTAAGATGTCAAACCATGCAAAGATGAGAGGCTAGTTAAACTTACATATATAGACATATATTCCATATCCTCCTACTTTTGCCAAACTGACTACAAGCAGAACCCTGCAGCACTCTGGGATCACACCACATGAACTGCTCATTAGGTAATACCTGCACTCTGACAATTTCTGCTTTCTGAGCTACAGGTTTAGAGCCAGTCCTGCAAACTTGTTGAGGGAGGATGTAACGGTTTGACGGTGCCGGCGCCCCGAGCCCTGAGCTGCGACTGAGGAAGAAAGACTACACTGTTCCACACGGTCTTCCTCTGAACCAATGGGGGCGCGATGGGGGTGGGACATGCCCTCTTTTTCCGGCGGGGGGGGGGGCAGAGGCTCGCGCGCGTGCGGGATCGGGCTTCCTTTGTTGGTAGCGGCGGAGGCGAGCGGGTGGCGGACCGGGTCTTTCCCCCCCCCTCCCCCGTTTGGGA
>WAAB01006926.1:0-13529 GCA_013389865.1 Piaya cayana
CCTGGTGATTCTGTGATCCCTCAGTGCGGCCCAGCAGGGCTCTGCCGGAGAGGTCCTGGGAGAGACCTGCTGGGCTGTAGGTTGCCCTCTGCGAACCCAGGACCGTCCTGGAGAGCTGAGGCACCGCGGTGACACCCCAGTTACTGCTCTAAGTACTGAAGAAGCTGTATTTCAGGGAATAGGGATGTGATGCTCTGTTTCACGGGCTTGTGCTAAAGGGAGTTGCTCTCTGCAAAGGAAACCCAGGAATTTCTCTGTAGGATAATCATTCCAGGATGTCTTGGTCTTCACAGCAACCTCTGCTTTGCTGTTACACCCCTCCCCAATCTGCCTGATGGGCTGTGATCCCAACACCTCCGTGCGCTGCTTGGTGGAGGAGCTGTGCTCAAAGTGATGCTGCGAGGAGGTTTGGGACCTCGATGGGAAGCGGAGCCTCCAGGCAAGAGCAGAGACTTTTTCGCTTGGGCAGTTCAGAGCTGGGCTCAAGCCAAGTGGGTTAGAAAAGGACTTTGAGGTTCTGGAGAACTGAGGGACGGCTCCGCAGCCGGGTGAGAGGAGCGGGAAAGGAGCCAGGAGCAGAGCCAGAGAGGAATCCTTGTTGTTTGGTACAACAGCCTCAGGTCTGCTCATGATCATCTCCGGGAGCGAGCGCAGGTTCCGTAGCAACCGGGGATGCATTTGGCCTAATGAATTTATCCAAGCGCCCTGGCTCCAGATGCTGCTCCTTAATTGCATCTGACTGGTACCCAAAGCCGGGGTAAACGAGGAGGGGTGGGCAGCATCTGCATCCTCCGGGCAGCGGCCACATCTGATGGCGCCTTTGCCAGCCCCTCGCGCTTCCCCAGAGAGCCTGGGAGGCTGCAGGTGCCGCTCGGTGCTCTCAGCACAGCTTCTCTCTAGCTCTGACAGGCACAACACAGCTGAACCGTAAACTCCGCTCTCCCGCTGCAGCGATTCCCGTCACAGGAGGTTAGCAACTGGGAAGCCAGCTCTCTGCTTGGACAGCCCGTGGGGTAAATTCTCGTGGTTTGATCTCTCCTCCGCGGGAAAGTCGTGTTAACGCCACCTGACAGAGCCCTGGGAAAGGGCCAGCTCCTCCGCTCGTGGGGGTGAACGCATCCCACGCCCCTAAAGCTCCTGCGAAAAATCCTGATTCATTTTCTGGGCTTCAAAGCTCTCCTCCCGAAAGAGGCTGGTTTGAGCTAGGAGGGATGGAGCCAAGGGCCTTTTGAAAGGTGGGCGGCAAGGAGGGATAAGAGCGTGTAGGAATTCGGGGGTGGGTCAGGCAGATGGAGAAAATGAGATGATGTTGCCCCAGAATTAGGCAGCGGTGGGACGAAGCCGCAGCCTCTGCTGGGCTGCCAGCGCCGCAAACGCATGGTGAGTCAGGTCCCCAGGAAAAAAAAAAAATGAAGAGCTTGTGGGGCTGCGTTTCTCTGCCCTCTGAGCCTTTAGGGTTCGTTTTCACGCTTCCTTTTTGCTTTATGAAAAAAAAAAAAGCAGATTTCAGCGCAAGGATGAGGGGGCTGGCCAGGAGCTGGAGGATGATGGTAAATACACCGAGAGCCCCGAGCGCTGCTTTAGCCGCTCACCCGTATTTCACTGCTGGAGAGGCCACCTGCAGCTTGCCGGGCTGGGGAAGGCTCGGAGCTTTGCTTAAGCAGCTTCAGCGGCGAGGGGAGAGCTCCAGCGAAAGGTTATTTAATGCTCCTCTTCAGCGGAGATGGCCATTTACCAGTGAGAAATTTGTGAGAGTCACAGCTTGGGTAATGCCGGATAATGTCCTTGAGGTTGAGCGGCGGCGGAGGGGGGGGAAGCACTGGTGAGATTTATAGCAAGTCTTTGAAGCTCGGATTCCGTAGTTAGATCTGGCAGAGCTTTAGAAAAGCAGCTGGAGGGATGAGTTTGTGCTCGGAATCGTTAGCAGCGAGGGCTGTGCTGAATTACCCAGTGCAACCTGGCGGAGAAATAACTTCTAGGCTTTCTGGCAAGGCAGGTGGAATAAATACGTGTGCGCAGGTGTGTGTTTAGAATCAGAGAGTGGTTCGGGTTGGGAAGGGACCTTGAAGATCATCTAGTTCCAACCCCCTTGCCCTGGGCAGGGACGCCTCCCGCTGGATCAGGGGCTCCAAGCCCCATCCAACCTGGCCTTGAACCCCTCCAGGGATGGGGCGGCCACCCCTGCTCTGGGCAACCTGGGACTCCCCACCCTCACAGCAAAACATTTCTCCCCAAGATCATAGAATCACCAGGTTGGAAGAGACCCACCGGATCATGGAGTCCAACCATTCCCATCAATCACTAACCCACGCCCCTCAGGACCTCGTCCACCCGTCCCTTAAACCCCATCCACCCCGGCCTTGAACCCCTCCAGCGACAGGGCAGCCACAACTCTCCTGGACGACCTGTTCCGGTGCCTCAATGCTCTTATGATGAAGAAATTCCTCCTTATATCCAGTCTAAACCTGCTCCTCTCCGGTTTATCCCCATTGCCCCTCATCCTTTCACTCCCAGCCTTTGTGAACAGCCCCTCCCCAGCTTTCTTGTAGCCCCTTCAGGTGCTGGAAGGTCATTATAAGCTCTCCTTGGAGGCAAAAGTGAATCTGTAACCTTGTAAAGGCGTGGAGAGCTCTGGCTCCCTGTGTGGGAGATGCAGAAGCAGCTTTTTGGCTGGAAAATTGGTCTCACCTGCAGAGGAAAAGCTTGGAAACCTCCTGGAACAGGCTGCCCAGGGAGGGGGTTGAGTCCCCATCCCTGGAGGGGTTTAAGGTGTGGGTGGATGAGGTGCTGAGGGACATGGGTTAGTGATTAATGGGGATGGTTGGATTCGATGATCCCGTGGGTCTTTTCCAATCTGCTGATTCTATGATTCTATGAAAAGGGGCAGCTCACCAGCGTGCTGGTGGGGAAAGGAATGAGCTGTGTCCAAGAGGTGGAGCTGCCAAGCTGGCTAGGAGAGCTCTGCCTTGCTTGCCCGCAATGGGAACCGGGGTCTGCCTCACACCTCGATAGAATCACAGGATCATGAAGGTCGGAAAAGGTCTCTAAGCTCCTCCAGTCCAACCATCAGCCCAATTCCTCCACGCTGACGAATCCATTTTCTGAAGCGTGATGTCTACGGGCTTTTTGAACCCCTCCAGATGGCAACGGTCTGTCTCCCTGCTTTGCAGATATTTACCACCCCTGTGAGTTAAAGGCTCCTGCCTTTGGGGAGGGGTCATAGCATCCCTAGGTTGGAAAAGACCTTTGAGATCGAGTCCTATCAGCTCCCAGAGCAGCCTGTGAACCCCACAGTGTCAGTCTGAGCATCTTGAACAGGCTGCCCAGGGAGGTGGTTGATTCACCTTCCCTGGAGGGGTTTAAGGCACAGGTAGACGAGGTCCTGAGGGACACGGTTTAGTGTTTGATAGGAATGGTTGGACTCGATGATCCAGTGGGTCTCTTCCAATCTGGTGATTCTATGATTCTATGATCTTTGTGCTTTCAGCTTGTCTCCAGAGCCTATATCCCCAGGTTAAACTGGCTGAGGCTGCAGAGGTCTTGGAGTGAGCCTTAGCTTGCAAGTAGAAATGAACTTTTTTAGATCTTCAGGCACACGGAGTGGATGAGGAATGAATCCAGCCTCTTGCCTTCTCTGGATGCGCTCCAGATCCTCAATGTCCTTCTTGTAATGGGGGGCCCAAAACAACCCAGGATTTGAGGTCCAACCTCACCAACTACAAGTCCAGGGCCACGATCTCCTGCTGGTCCTGCTGTTTCTGACACAGACCAAGATGCTATTGGCCACCTTGGCCACCGCCTGCAGCCTGCATGTCTCTCCTGAAGAGCCGGTGTTGTTGATTCCGAGGCTGTGGTGTGACCTGCGAGGTTGAAGTCCAACGTGCTCCGGCTTAAAGAATGCGGAGGATGCCCCCTGCTTTCACGTTCCTGGGTTATTCTTCAGCCAAGCTGCACTGCGTGAGCAGCTCAGACCAGCCTGAGGGTGGACAGGGATGGGGAAGCCAGTGATTCATTAAACCGGTGTCGCTGCTGAAGCTTTTACAGCAAAACCGATGGTTGGAGGCGACGTCCTGATGGCGAGGCAATAAAGCTGTGTGAGTGCACGCGTATCCGAGCTGTCCGCTGCGCTAACCCAGCTGATTTAGCTGCCTTCGATGCTCTCACTCTGCTTTCCTACATCTCTGCTACGATGCAGGACTTGTCACCGAGGCAGGTACTTCTCCATGTGGCTGCACTGGACGCTCAACCCCAAACTCTTTTGTTTTCCCTAGGTTGGGAGGCTTTTAACTTAAATATTCTTTTGTTGTTGGGGATGGGGTTCAGCAGGGTTAAAGTGACTCTCCAGGTCTTGGTGAACATCACATCTCTCTCATCAAGATCTTAATTGCGGGCAGTGGCAGAGGGCAATGCCCTCAATGCAGGTGGAGATGAGGGGCTGCTGAGAGGTTTTAAGTCCTTCCCTTAATGCTTCAGGTGGATGAGGAGCTTGACACGAGCTGCAATGTGTCCTGGGCTGCATCCAGAGCCGTGGGAGCAGCAGGGAGGGAGGGGATCCTGCCCCTCTGCTCCGCTCGGGGAGACCCACCTGGAGCCCCACGTCCAGTGCTGGATCCTCAGCACAGGGAGGACACGGAGCTGCTGGAGCGAGTGCAGAGGAGGCCTCGGAGATGATCCGAGGGCTGGAGAAGCTCCTGTGCGAGGAGGGACTGAGCGAGCTTGGGTTGTTCAGCCTTGTTCAGGTGTTGAAGGCCAGGTCGGATGGGGCTCGGAGCCCCTGATCCAGTGGGAGGGGTTGGAACTCTATGGACTTGGAGGTCCCTTCCAGCCCATCCTCCGGTTCTAAAACAGCGCCCAAATTACTTTGTGGATTGTGTCACTGCTGGCAGCCGGGCTGGCCCAGGCTCACCGGGAGTTTTCTGCGGAGCAGAGCTGGAAGCTGCTCACGAACACAAAACTGTACGAGACCAATTGCCTGTGATGACCCCTGCGCGTTAACCAGCGGGATCTGGGCCGCTGCGCACTCTGCGCCACCACTTGAAAGCCTTGAGCAACTATTGAGTGTTTTCTCCATAATGAAATAATCCCTTATATTTTTCCCCGAGCTTCTCGCCTCTGTCTTCTCCAGGTTTCAGCGCTCCCAGGAGCGCCGGCTCTGCCGAGGACGCTTTGTGCTCAAGGAAGCCCTTGGAAGGGCCACGCGCAGAGGACGAAATGATTTGTCGGAGGACTATATTTGGCACCAGCTTTTCATCTAAACCCAGAGCCACTTTACACCTGTCTGGCGAGATAAAGGGACTTTAAAACGAGCGTGAGGGTGATTTTATGCCTGAGCGCCGGATACAAAGACCTCGGCATAAACGAATCCCGGCGCTTCAAAGCCCTCGCTGGATGTTTTTCTACCACCTATAGCACTGCCGGGCTGGTTTATTTTCAAGATATGATGATATTACCGAGCGGATTCGCTTTAAGGAGGGAGTGTTCGAGAGGTATGTGCTTCTATCCCCTGCTGGATGAGCGTCAGTGTTTTCTGGGACAGGTATTCCTGGCCACAGGAGCCTTTGGGCTGCTTTGTTGGTCTTTTTTTTTGCATGAAGAGCATCTAAATGACGCCCTCGGTTAATTCTTTGCCCTGTTGAGGCAGGTGCTGAGTCCCGCCTGGGCCGCTGTTGTCCTTCCTCCAACTCTGAAGCCATAATTAGGGGAAGGTTGTTATGGAGTGTCCATCCTTCCAAGGATTTTCTTGATAAGAGTGTCCCCGTGAGCAGGAGGCAACCACACTCAGGTTGCCTTGAGCAAAAGCTCGAGAACAAAAGCTCATTTCTGGCACAGGTCGTCCAGTGAAATCATAGATGCTCCATCCCTGGAGGTGTTCGAGGCCGGGTTGGATGGGGCTTGAGCCCCTAGATCCAGTGGGAAGTGAACCCACCCGTGGCAGCTGGAGCTGGATGGGCTTTGAGGTCCCTTCCAATCCAAACCGTCTACGATTTCCATCTCAGTCACATTTATGGAACGCTTTTAATTAAAAAGTGATTATGTTTCAAACCAAATTATGATAATGCAATGTTATCCATGGATTGGAAGGGGTGTGCCAAGTGTGCATGTGGCTCGCACTGCCCGGAGAGGGTTCTGGAAGGAGATGTTCACATTGGGCTGGGGGCTCCTCCAAGGGCAGAGATGTTGGGAGAGCTGGGTAGGGTCACCAGGCTGATGAAAGAGCTGTTGGGAGAGCAGTGGGTGATGCCAGTGGGCAAATAAAGCTGCTTTTCTCTCCGAAAGGCTGAAGCGAGGCTGTCCTGAGAGCGATGGGTGGCGTTTCAAGAGGAATAAAGCTGCTCTTCCCTTCGAAAGGGTTATCTGGAGAGCAGTGGATGGCTTTTTGGGGGGAATAAAGCTGATTTTCCCTCTTTCAGGGCTGTCCTGAGAGTGGTGGATGATGTTTATGGGCAAGTTAAGATGCTTTTCCCTTCGAAAGTCAGAGCCAGGACTGTCTTGCAAGTGGTGGATAGAATTTTGTGTGGAATACAGCTGCTTTTCCCTTTGAAAGAGCTGTCCTGAGAGAGGTGGATGAAAATTTTGGGGGAATAAAGATGATTTTCCCTCTGAAAGAGCTGTCCTGAGAGCAGTGAATGGCATTTGTGGGCAAGTAAAGATGCTCTTCCCTTCAAAAGGCCGTGCCAGGTCTGTCCTGTGAGTAAGTGGATGGCATTTTCAGGGAAATAAAGCTGGTTTTCCCTTGTAAAGGTCTGTTCTGAAAGTGGTGGATGGCATTTTGTGTGGAATAAAGCTGATTTTCCCTCTGAAAGAGCTATCCTGAGAGTGGTGGATGGCATTTATGGGCAAGTAAAGATGCTCTTCCCTGTAAAAGGGNCGAGACCAATTGCCTGCGATGACCCCTGCGCATTAACCAGCGGGATCTGGGCCGCTGCGCACTCTGCGCCACCACTTGAAAGCCTTGAGCAACTATTGAGTGTTTTCTCCATAATGAAATAATCCCTTATATTTTTCCCCGAGCTTCTCGCCTCTGTCTTCTCCAGGTTTCAGCGCTCCCAGGAGCGCCGGCTCTGCCGAGGACGCTTTGTGCTCAAGGAAGCCCTTGGAAGGGCCACGCGCAGAGGACGAAATGATTTGTCGGAGGACTATATTTGGCACCAGCTTTTCATCTAAACCCAGAGCCACTTTACACCTGTCTGGCGAGATAAAGGGACTTTAAAACGAGCGCGAGGGTGATTTTTATGCCTGAGCGCCGGGTACAAAGACCTCGGCATAAACGAATCCCGGCGCTTCAAAGCCCTCGCTGGATGTTTTTCTACCACCTATAGCACTGCCGGGCTGGTTTATTTTCAAGATATGATGATATCACTGCTTTAAGGAGGGATGGACAGACAGGTACGTGCTTCTATCCCCTGCTGGATGAGCGTCAGTGTTTTCTGGGACAGGTATTCCTGGCCACAGGAGCCTTTGGGCTGCTTTGTTGGTCTTTTTTTTAACCGACACCCTCAGTTAATTCTTTGGTCCTTGCTCTGTTGAGGCAGGTGCTGAGTCCCGCCTGGGCCGCTGTTGTCCTTCCTCCAACTCCGAAGCCATAAATAAGGGAAGGTTGTTATGGAGTGTCCATCCTCCCAAGGATTTTCTTGATAAGAGTGTCCCCATGAGCAGGAGGCAACTGCACTCAGGTTGCCTTGAGCAAAAACTCGAGAGCAAAAGCTCATTTCTGGCGCAGGTTGTCCAGTGAAATCATAGATGCTCCATCCCTGGAGGTGTTTGAGGCCGGGTTGGATGGGGTTTGAGCCCCTAGATCCAGTGGGAAGTGAACCCACCCGTGGCAGCTGGAGCTGGATGGGCTTTGAGGTCCCTTCCAATCCAAACCGTCTACGATTTCCATCTCAGTCACATTTATGGAAGACTTTTAATTAAAAAGTGATTACGTTTCAAGCCAAATTATGATAACTTGATGTTATCCATGGATTGGAAGAGGTGTGCCAAGTGTGCGTGTAGCTCAGCCCGGAGAGGGTTCTGGAAGGAGATGTTCACATTGGGCTGGGGGCTCCTCCAAGGGCAGAGATGTTGGGAGAGCTGGGTAGGGTCACCAGGCTGATGAAAGAGCTGTTGGGAGAGCAGTGGGTGATGCCAGTGGGCAAATAAAGCTGCTTTTCTCTCCGAAAGGCTGAAGCGAGGCTGTCCTGAGAGCGGTGGGTGGCGTTTCAAGAGGAATAAAGCTGCTCTTCCCTTCGAAAGGGTTATTTGGAGAGCAGTGGATGGCTTTTGGGGGGGGAATAAAGCTGATTTTCCCTCTTTCAGGGCTGTCCTGAGAGTGGTGGATGATGTTTATGGGCAAGTTAAGATGCTTTTCCCTTCGAAAGTCAGAGCCAGGACTGTCTTGCAAGTGGTGGATAGAATTTTGTGTGGAATACAGCTGCTTTTCCCTTTGAAAGAGCTGTCCTGAGAGAGGTGGATGAAAATTTTGGGGGAATAAAGATGATTTTCCCTCTGAAAGAGCTGTCCTGAGAGCAGTGAATGGCATTTGTGGGCAAGTAAAGATGCTCTTCCCTTCAAAAGGCAGTGCCAAGTCTGTCCTGCGAGTAGTGGATGGCATTTTCAGGGGAATAAAGTTGGTTTTTCCTCTGAAACGTCTGTCCTGAGAGTGGTGGATAGCATTTTGTGTGGAATAAAGTCGGTTTTCCCTCTGTCAGGTCTATCCTGAGAGCAGTGGCTGGCATTTNCGTGCCAGGTCTGTCCTGTGAGTAAGTGGATGGCATTTTCAGGGAAATAAAGCTGGTTTTCCCTTGTAAAGGTCTGTTCTGAAAGTGGTGGATGGCATTTTGTGTGGAATAAAGCTGATTTTCCCTCTGAAAGAGCTATCCTGAGAGCAGTGGATGGCATTTATGGGCAAGTAAAGATGCTCTTCCCTGTAAAAGGGAGTGCCTGGTCTGTCCTGAGAGCAGTAGATGGCATTTTGTGTGGAATAAAGCTGATTTTCCCTCTGAAAAGGCTGTCCTGAAAGTGGTGGATGGCACTTATGGGCAAGTAAAGATGCTCTTCCCTTCAAAAGGCAGTGCCAAGTCTGTCCTGCGAGTAGTGGATGGCATTTTCAGGGGAATAAAGTTGGTTTTTCCTCTGAAACGTCTGTCCTGAGAGTGGTGGATAGCATTTTGTGTGGAATAAAGTCGGTTTTCCCTCTGTCAGGTCTATCCTGAGAGCAGTGGCTGGCATTTTGGNATATCTTGCCCCATCCCACACTGGAAGTGCCTTATCCTTCCCCCCATCACCCTGGAAATGCCTTATCCTGCCCCCCGTCACCCCAGTAGCGCCTTATCCTGCCCCTGATCACCCTAAAAGTCCTTTATCCTGCTCCCCATTACCCCAGCAGCGCCTCATCCCGCCCCCCCCCAACCCTAGAAACGCCTTCTCCTGCCTCCATCCCACCCCAGCTGCACCTCATCCTGCCCCCATCACCCTAGAAATGCCTCATCCTGCCCCCCATCACCCCAGTAGCCCCTTGTCCTGCCCCCCTGCAGTGCTGTATCCTACCCTGCAAGTACCTTATCCTGCCCCCTTCCCATGCTAGAAGCACCGTGTCCTGCCCCCCATCACCCCAACAGCTTTTTATCCTGCCCCCCCATCACCCCAGAAGTGCCTTATCCTGCCCCATTCCCACGCCGGCAGCGCCGTATCCTGCCCCTCATCAGTCCAGCATCATCTTATCCCACCCCAACCACTCCAGCAGCACCTTATCCTGCTCATCCTACCTTCGAAGAGCCTTATCGTGCTCTCCATCACCTTGGAAGAGCTGGATCCTGCCCCATCCCACCCCAGCAGCACCTCCTCCTCCCCATCCTACCTTCAGAGAGCCTCATCCTGCCCCCCATCACCCTAGAAGAGCCTTATCCTGCCCCATCCCACCAGGAACGCAGCTGGTGGAGCCCTCCTCGGTGGGAGCTGCGGCTCCTGGGAGCACCAGGCGTTGTCTCCAGGCCTCTTTCCAACGTAGCCTTCACCCAAGGGGATGGACGACCCCATCCCTTCCCTCCCAACCCATGCAGGATCCCAACCCACGCTGGCGTCGCTTCCCAAGTGCCGTCCCGGTGTGGGAGGTGGGAGAGATGCTGGTTTGGGGCAGAGGAGGAAGGTGCTGCTGAGCAGAGGGTGGGACCCTTGCTCTCAAGAATGGTTTATCCATGCTCTCCCGTGGATTATTCCTTCCCCGCAGAGAGTGGTATCCCAAAAACTGGCACTAAGAGTATCTCAGCAGAGTAGATCTGGCTGTGAAAATCCCAGGTTAGGGTCACGGGGAGCTGCGTGTTTCTAAACCAAGGGAGATATGACTGAGGTGTTGCTGGAGAACTCGATCAGAATTCCTGCCGTGCCTGTTTCTGGGAATTCCGTGCCTGGCGATGTGGTTGGTCCAGGCTTGAGTTATCACTCGGAGTCCAGGACTGGTGTGATGGAGTCGGCAGGTCCTGACACTCAGGGTGGGAATCGGAGCCGAGGATGCAGCTCCTGGGCCGCTGGAGCATTTAAATGTCGTGCTCTGAAAGCACCAAATCCCTGGTCAATTAATCCATTGATTCAGGGAGGTGGTTCAGAGGGATCTGCCAAGGTGAGAAGGAGATTTTTTTACCCACCAGGATAAAACCTTGTGTTACCTGGAGCTGCAACATCCCATTGGAGGTGGTTGAGTCGCCTTCCCTGGAGGGGTTTAAGGTGCAGGTGGACGCGGTGCTGAGGGACATAGGTTAGTGATTGATGGGAATGGTTGGACTCCATGATCCCGCGGGTCTCTTCCAACCTGGTGATTCTCCGATTCTGTGATTGCCGGGTGTTTTCTGGCTGAGCAGGGAGAAGCCGTTGAGTTCGTGTGGTCAGGCCGCGCGGTTTGAAAACCCTCGTGGTCGGGAGATAATGAAATCGCAGGAAGTGGCTTTTCGTAAAGGCCGAGGCTTTAAGCCTTTGGAGTTTTACGACCTTGGCTCCGGCGCAGCGCGGGGAAGCGTCTCGGCTGCTTGTGGTCGGGGAGGAAGGAATATCTAATGGGCACCAGGGGAAGGCTTTGAAAATAGAAAATGTTGTCTGGGTGAAGTTGTTCCCCGTTCCAGGTGTTGGGTTTGTGTCGTAGAAGGTCTTAGTTCTGCTGATTCCATCGCTGCTCAGCCTGGTGACCTGGTGGGAGGTGGTGGTGGTGGGTTCTTCGGGAAGGAGAAGGGCAAAGGTTCCTTTTTATTCCATGTTTAAATAGAATAATAGAATCGTTTGGGTTGGGAGGGACCTTAAAGATCATCCAGTTCCATGGGCAGGGACACCTCCCACTGGATCAGGGGCTCCAAGCCCCATCCAACCTGGCCTTGTACACCTCCAGGGATGGGGCAGCCACAACCTGTGGTCCCTCATGGCTCTTATGGTGAAGAAATTCCTCCTTATGTCCAGTCTGAACCTGCCCCTCTCCAGTTTATATCGCCCTATCACTACAAACCTTTCGAAACAGCTTTCCTGGAGCCCCTTTCAGCCCTGGAAGCTGCTCTAAGGTCTCCTCAGAGCCTTCTCCGGGCTCACCAAGCCCAACTCTCTCAGCCTGGCCTCGTACGGGAGGTTCTCCAGATTTGGGAGTTGGTGGTTTTGCTCTTTTGTGCTCATTTTGCTCCCTCTAATGTGCTAAAGAGTCAAAATACGAGGCGAGTTTGAGCTTTGTATGTGCTGACACCGATTTTGATAGTGCTGATCTCCAAAACCAGGTTTGATCACAATTCCACTTCAACTTAAGGTGCTGGGTTAGAATTTTATGATTGTCATGGAGAAAATCAAGTCAGAAGTGGTGGAAATGGGGATTTTTTTAAGTCCCCGGCAGCTTGATCCTCGCTGGGAAGCGAGAAAGGCGAAGTTGGGTGCCCACCCGTTCCTCTTCTGGAGCCCTGGGAGGGGGAAGCGGGTTGTGCAACGGCGCAATTGGGGTGGTTTTGAGTGAGAAATGTGGCTCTCCAGGAAGAAAAGATGAAAATTCTCCGTCTGGTGAGAAAGTGACATAAATAAAGAAATAGCAGAGGGAAAAATAAGGGAAATCAAAGTACCTGTTAGTCTGTTTAATGTAGATGTCACTTCAGAATTGTCTGAGACTTGGCTTCAGCGGCTACTTGGTGCGTTTACGTGGTCAAAAATACTTATGAACAAATAGTAAATGACAAAAAAAAACTTGGTTTGTACGTAAGCACCTTTGGATCTCGGGTGGGAATGTAAATTCCTCGTGTTGTCGCCCTCAGTTGCTTCTAAGAAGAGATTTTTGTGTCTCCCCTGAACCCACCTGAGCAGAAATCGGAGAGGGGGACGTAGCAGCTTTCCCACTGGCCTTTGGAGACCCGTTCGTGCATGGTTTTATCTTCAACCTTCCCTGTGGGATCCGTGTGCGGTTCATAGAGTCATAGAATAACCAGGTTGGAAGAGACCCACCGGATCAGGTTGTTTCTCTTTGTGATTCCACTTTTTATCTGATACGGGATGAGGTTTTGCGGCGCCAAGTGTGCAAAGGAGCGTGCAGCCTCCTCTTAGAACTGAATTCACGTTGAGTTGCCTCATCAAACCCAAGTCTCTTTGGTTTCCGAGTCTCGATAAAACGGGATGGGTTTACGGACAAGAGAGATACGCGTCTTCCAAGCCTTTAGGGCTTGGAAAACACTCCTTAAACAACATAAACACCAATTCTCTTGGGTTTGGGGGTCCTTCCAGGGAAGAGCTGGAGCTGGAGAAGGTAGAGGAGTGTGGACGCTTGGGATTGTGAATCTCAACCTGCTCGATGCCCAGTGCTGATACATCTGGGAGGCTTTGAGTCCTCTACAGGCCTACAACTTATTAAACTTTGAGGCGTTAAGGCAGCAGGGACTCTGCTGTATCTCCAGGCATGGGAAGGATGCTTGAGGTGGTCTCCTTGGATAACAAATTTTTCTATCTGCTCTCTGATTTTTAAGGGGGTCTGCGTGCACCCGGCTTTTCCTCCTCGTTCTTCTTCTCCGCTTGCGCTCGGGCAACAATAAATAATAGTTGGTTGAAGCCGGCAGCCTCTCTGATCCTGACAATGATCCAGCAGATGAATAACTACATCCTGAGCTGGATTCGGCGTCGCCCGATTGAGGAAGTTGCGTTTAAAGAGACAGCGGGCGAGATGCTCGGAGGAGTCGCAGCTATTTTCATCTTAGCTCTTCGGGAGCTGCGGGGCCGGAGGTTTGAAAGGGCTGGGGGGAAAAGGAGTTTATGAAAGTGTCCTTTGTGCTCTCAGGAGCGTGACAAATGGACTCCTGGGATCTGGGGGGGGGGGCGTTGGGATGTGGGTTCTTGCTGGAATAGATTCTTGGAGGAGATAATTTTTAACTTGGAGCTTGTTTGTGCTGGTATGTTCTTTATTCTGCAATATAGCCTGGAGAAGAGGAGGCTGAGGGGAGAGCTCATTGCTCTGTGGAACTGCCTGAGAGGAGGTTGTGGAGAGGAGGGAGCTGGGCTCTTCTGCCAAGGGCCAGGGGACAGGACGAGAGGGAATGGCCTCAAGCTCC
>WAAB01006929.1:3279-103585 GCA_013389865.1 Piaya cayana
TGGTGGGTGCAGGAGGAGCTGTCAGCAGGCTAAAAGTGTTGAGCCAGGCAGGAGTCGAACCTACAATCTCCTGATCCGTAGTCAGGCGCGTTATCCATTGCGCCACTGGCCCATCTTCTGGTCATCTCTGTGGCCCTGCCAAGCTCCATATGTTCTTTGTTCAGTACGATCATCCCCTGTGCCCATCACAAAGACACTAAAGAACATTCAATGCATCTTCAAGTGGTGAAGAATGCCAGCTGTACCTCTTACCAATGACCACAATCCCCTTTGGTCCCCCAGTCCAAGCCTGTCAGTTTGTGATTGAGCTCCGGTGCTCTCTGTGTGTGTGTCCTGCTCTAGCGACAGGTCTGGGAGATGTCATCAGAGATCATCTTGTAGTCAGGTTACCAGAAGTTCCTTGGCATCATCTTGAGCACTGAGGAAGTAATTTCTTCCAAGAAGACAATCATACTGGCCAAGAGGGGTTTGGTTTTGGTGACTCCATGATCAGTGTTTCCACACATCCTCACAACCTCCTCCTTTATTTGGGCGTGGCTTTCAGGAGCATTTTTCCCATAGTTTTCATGTGGTCTCCTAGGTGAGCGGGACTGGAATGGAGGTCCCTTGGGTTTGCTTGTCATTGCAAAACTTGTCATGTTCATTTCCTTCAGCTTCATCACAAAGGAAAGTGCCGCAGATGACACCCTCCCTGCCTTGGCCTTCACTTTGATCATGACCTTGCAAGTGGACACAGACCATGTGGCTGAATTGATACCTCCAGGAATCATGTTTCCCCCTATAGGGAAACCTTCCCTGAGATGCCCCCTTACACCTGATGTGGCCAATAGTTGCAGAGTTGTGTCTGTCGTACAGATCAGCTGTCCGGAAAAGCTGGGGCAATATAGAGAGCAGCCAGTGGTGCCCCACAGGTGACCCCGGTGTGATTTGAACACACAGCCTTCTGATCTGGAGTCAGACGCGCTACCATTGCGCCACGAGGCCAGTGTGGAAAAATTAACCTTCCAAGAATCAGTCCTGGCTTGGGTGGTGGGGGTATTCTCTCTGTTTAGTGTGTGTGTGGGGCACCCCAAGGGAACATCTGTGGGAGGTGGGGAGGACAGGGCCACCCCTTGAGGAGAAGGAAGCCAAGTCCTGCCCATAGAATGGTGACAAGGATGGAGGGATAAAGCCCAAGAAGGAGTGAGGCAGGGGTGCAGAGCCAACTGCATGGATCCAGGACATGTGGGAGCAGCTATACTCAAAGCACACTCTGTCCTTCTGTGGGGAGAAAGGTGACCCCAGCTAGGTCGTGCAAAAGACATGAGGGTCCCTCCTACCACGGGGCTTGAGGTGGGTGCTGTGTATCTGCCAGATAATTGGGGTTTCTCTCCCCATGTAGGTGTTGGGCCCTTATCTCTCCTGTCCCTCTGGAAAATGCCTGAAAAATCTCTTTGCCCCAAGGCTGTCCCATGGCCATAAAATCCAGAAGGACATTGGCAGAAAATACTTTCCAGCCTTGACCTCGTGGCGCAATGGTAGCGCGTCTGACTCCAGATCAGAAGGCTGTGTGTTCGAATCACACCGGGGTCAGCAGGCACTGATAAGCCCAGGAAAGCTGTGGCATGACCACTGGTCACTTAACTCTTTTTTTGCTTCCACTCTGCACCCTGCCGTCCTGGAGAAGGGCACTAAATGAGCCGTGGCAGAGAGGTTTTTCCTTGTGGCAGCAGCGTTGGGGAGTATGTGGAGAGCTTCAGCCTTCCCTTCTCCCATGTCTACAAAGGAGACAGGATTAGTGGACACCTCAGCCGTGGCACCGTGGTCTTAGCACTGCTTCTCCTGATCCTGATTCCCCGCTACAAAGGCTTGTGCATCTGTGAAACCATGAGTAATTCTAGAAAGAGCTCAGCCTAACACCTCCTAATCCATAGCAGCACCCATTATCCATCACAGCACTGGTCTTTGCAAGCCTGGCACCCTGTGGCAACAGGTTTTGCTGTTGCAGTTTATCGGTCTTGCCTCCCATCTCATCACTGCGCACTTTGGGATAAGTCTATATCCCTCTACTCTCTACCCTGCTGTTAGGTGGTTGAATGTAGGCATAAGATCCCTTTCTGTATTCTTCCTCTGGTTGAATAATTTTTTTTTCCAGCTCTCCTCACATCTCAAGTATCCAAGTCCACTACCACTTTGGAAGCTTTCACTAGAGTTGCTCCTTTATGCCAGAATCTTTTTGTTGACTCTGTTGAAACACTTGGCTATGCAGAATTGAAACCCAGCTATCAGGACTAGCTATGGGTATCTTTAACTCCCTACTTACTACCTTTCTAGTCCCCCATGCATTTCTTAGTGAGATGGACATTGGGGATGGACAGCTGGAAGAAAGATGAGATTTTTTAAATCTATGGGAATGACTTTATATGAGTTCATATAAAAGGAGTTGAATGTATTTTAAAAGGTGAATTCTAAATGATGCAAAAGGGGCACAATGAAAAGAGATAATGGAGTGATAAGAAAGGCAAGAAAAGAGAAGAAAAGAAAGGTAATTTCTGCAGCTGTACCTATACGAGGGGGGCACCATCCCACAGTAGTTCCAGGCTGCTATACCTGTTCCAGAACCAAGCATTTAGCAGGAAGAAATGTCCACAATTCTGCACACAGAGGAGGACATTGACCCCCAAATCCATGAGAAAACAACCTAAGAAGGCAGCCTTGAGCTCACACCTCCAACCAGCTCTGACGTGTTCCTGGTGTTTTGGACAACAGCTGAATGGTGATCTTGGAACATAGTAATGGATTAACATCTTCAAAAGCTCATATAGCCACCCAAATGCTATTTATATGGGAAGGAAGATCAGCTAAGGGTATCTGTTAGATGGAATGTCTCAGAAAGGTAATTTCCATTGATTCATGAGTAGTGGAATTGCACATGGGCTTTGGCAATGCTACTGGCCTGAAAGTGCAAGGAGGTTAGTGTATCTGGACACAGGCTGTCCTGTTAGACTGTCAAGCCCTGGAAAACCCTTTTTATCCCCACAGCTCGACTGGCACCATACACAAGTGTCTTGGGGGGATGGAGACAGAGGGGAAAACAGACAGACCCGGGGCTCGGTCCTTCCCACAACTGGGCATCACGGCTCTAGAGAACCCTGGTGATGCCGTAAGTGTGACGCTCCTGAAAATCACAGCCGGAGACAGAAGGCAGAAGAATCTGATGAACCAAGGAGGACAAGGTGCTCAGGGTGCCTTCACTGTTCCTGTCCCTGTGTCAGAGTACTATGTATAGGCCCTTCCATGACTCACATTTCCACTTATCTGATAAATCTAAACTTAAGGACCCCTATCCCATGTCCCAAAACTCTTGGTGTCACCGATAGATTGCGCAGAGGATTTCATCTGTCCTCTAGATGTCGCTACCTAACTGCTGTTTGATATCCTCTTCCAAAATCAAATAAGCAAGGGGAGCATCCAAAGGCAAGGATGGTATCTCCTGACTGTGGACAAAGCTGTGCCATGGGGGAAACATCACACCTGGAATTTGTATAAGTCAAATCCTATATATGACTTTTTGAAGTATTTTGTACTTTTTAAAGCAGGTCACTCCACATGTAGGGAAGAGCTGGCTGGTGATGAGGTTTAATTAAAAGAACAATTTACCAGGCAGTAGATCTTGATGTCTCCCCTGCGAGGGGAGCCCTAGTGATGGTTGTGGTTTGAGGCAGTCTTGAAATATCCTGGTGACCTGTCCTACTGTATTCTGAAGTCAGTGAGGTTTGTGCTTGATTTCCAAACGGGCAAGATCCAAGACGAAGTGTTTGCTTTCCAGGTACAAGAACACCAAAAATCAACTCTGAGCTCTCCTCTCCTTTCTTGTTCTTTCTCTTTTTAGGAATGGATGTACATGTACAACCACCAAGTCCTCCAGCAGCAGCTCTGCTTGTCCCTACACACCCTCTTCCCTGGTTTCTATCTCCTGCTCTCACCTTGCAGAGAAGGTGACAACAAGTGAACTGTTTCCTCGATCCCCATTTTCTCTGCAGTTCCCTTTCTCTTGGCACAGTATCACTGTGTGTAAAACCACCCATGTGCTCTGACTTCAAGTGCAGCCCGTCTGGGTATTTGTTCTGGTCTGTACAGCCCTTCACCTCTGAACTGGCTGTGTTGATAAGGATGTTTGTTAATGCAGATGCTCATCTGGATGCTTATCTGTGGAAGGCAAACCCAAACTGGCTATTTAGTTCACATGGGCTGCCAGTCAGCCAGCAGATGCTAACGGTTCCCTGCAGTTAATCATCGAGCTGGCACTTGAACCAGTGCCCTGGGGAAAAGCTGTTAGTAATACATTATCTTCCTGAAGCCAGAGAGATGCTGAGCTTAAATGAGAGAAACACTCAGGAGTGTGCTTTGCTGGGAGTGGGATAGAGGATGCTGTGTGTCCCAGCACCAGGCCACAAAGGCTTCATGGTGACTGTCCTCTTGATATTGGACAAATACAGTAAAAGCGCAACGAGGGGAAAACTTGTTCACCCATTTCTCCTCTTGTATCTCTCTCTCCTCAGTGATGGGATAGGGTTGGGTCACACATTGAACACAGCTTCATGCTTTTGTTTGAACACTGAGATGACTGGGGACATGAACAAGAGCAACAAGGAGCTTGTCATCAACCCTTGTGTGAGCACAGTCATGAGTCAGCACTGGGATATGGTGAAGTCTTGACCTGCTGGAAGGCTCAATCAGTGGGGGTGGGCATGGAGACATTTCTGTGCACAGCCAGGATAAACCCCATGGGGCTGAAATGCAAAACCACAGGGAGCCCTTGTGTATTGTGGGACAGGAGAAGAATCATTCGAACAAAAAGTAATGACATCTTGCTCCAGGTTGAACAACAGATGTTGTCTGCAAGGCATGCACCTGATATCAACCTGTTGGTGGTCATGTATTCAGAGAGAAGGGATGAAAAATACCTAGCAAAAAATGTTTTAGGGGGATACCAGAGCTCCTATGATGGGCCCTACCCAAGTTCATTGTGCACAGTACTTATTCTCTCTGGAAATACAGGTAGAAGAGCCTTGGAGGCCAAAAGGAAATTTGAACCTAGCAAAACAAGCATCTCAATAGCTTTTGTGGAGTCAAGATAGTGCTCAAGGAGGCATGTTCTAAGACTAAGGAGCATTGTCTGGGATCAAGTGGAAAACACTGGATTATCTTTGCACTTTCACAGCTGTGGATGAGTTTATCTTTCACAGATGGTGGGTGGAGCCTTGTTGCACGTTTGAATTCCTATCTGATCCACATCTATGTCGTTTGTACAGGGGCAGTGCAGTAATTTACAGCTGCAGCCAGAACCTAATCAGCAAGTGATGGGGCAGCCCTGGTCAGTGCCAGCTGCACTCAGGGGCTGTCAAATCTCCGAAACCCAAGCAAACAGAGGATTCAGTGGGAGGGATTAAAGGCTGTGAATTGCTGTGAAGCTGGAAGGAAAGGCAGTAACACGACTAATTCTCTTCTCTAGAGGCCACAAGTGAGCCTTGGTCAATGAAAACTCCCCTATAATCCCACTGCGTCTCTCACAGCTTCACATCTGGAATAAGTCAAATTTTCTCTCCACTTCCATAAAAGTAATATTTTTGGTAATTGAAGTTAATTGTGTCATATTTGTGTTTCCCAATTTCCTGACTACAGAAGAGGGGATCCCTGTGAAGTGCTGCTCCTGAAGGAATGGAGGCAGCACTTGGAACTAGAGACTACTCTGAAAAGGAAAAGCGATATTCCCTGGTTTTGCTTCTCAAATATCCTGTAGCCCAAGATGTGAAGTACTGAAGAAAGGTTTGGGATCCCCCAAACACTTGTAAGCAAGGAGCCCTAGGTCAGTGTAGCTCTCTCCCGAAGTCTTTCAGCACAGGCAGACTTGACAGAAATAATTTCTCCAATTAACCAGTGGTCATGTGAGCTGTTATTGCCATGTGGGAGTGAGGTGAGTGCCAAAGAAGAAAAGGGCAGGAGGCTTCAGAAGGGATCTTAGACACTGGAGAAGACTGGAGGGTTCTTTCCAGTTTGTCCTTCAGAGCAGATCTCACCACAGAAGGAAGGAGCAGGCAGTGAATTACCCAGAGCTGCACACACAATACTTTTGTGCAGGAATAACTTGCAAAGAGAACTTCTGCAGGACCATCAATGTGACTTGAAAAAAATACAATTTGTGCCTCTAAAGATGCTAGGGTTTAAAGAAAATCCTGCTCTTTGTTCCCTGCACTGCAACCTCTAACTTAGATAGCACAAGCTTTGAGCCTTCAAGTGCTCTCAGCATCACTTCTTGAGTAAATTGCTGGCTTTCAGGATTTTACTGCCTCAGCTTCTCCTCCTTCAGTGCTGGGAGGAAGCTATCTGTTTAAATCTCTCTGGCTTTAGAGGCAGAGCCAGTATAACTCTTTATTTACAAAAGGTCACAGGGTAAGTGCTTTTCATGCACTGCAGTGATTTCTAACTGAATCAAGCTCTCTTAGTGCAGGCCCCTAGGGCTGCTGTTATGAGAGGGCTGAAGAAAGTTGTCATTTTGTGGTGGCATTGTTTCCATGCCACCACTTTGGACAGGAAACAAAGGGAAGTATTAAAATGGAATGGACCTGTTCCACACAGAGGGGTAGTGACCATCACAGAATCACTACGTTGGAAAAGACCTCCAGGATCATCGAGTCCAATCATTCCTATCAATCACTAAACCATGCCCCTCAACACCTCATCCACCCAGCTTTTAAACAGCCTCAGGGAAGGTGACTCAACCCCCTCCTTGGGCAGCCTGTTCCNGGTGAGGGGCCCACAAATGAACACAGGATTTGAGGAGCGGTCTCACCAGTGCCAAGTACAGAAGGAGAATAGCCTCCCTGGACCTGCTGGTCACACTGTTTTTGGTCTAAGCCAAGATGCCATTGGCCTTCTTGGCCACCTGGGCCACTGCTGGCTTATGGTCAGACAGTTGTCAGGGAGCCTGGATGGATGTTGGGTCTGCACCCTGCAGGGTTTTTTCTTTTGATTAACAAGTGATCAAGTGACTTGAAATACCAGCCCCAGAATGCTGTAGAAGTTAAAATTTCTTATCTGGTCACTATAGACTTTTGCTTCTGTTAGTGAATCATTCAATGCCTTGGAAATGAAACCTTGATTCGTACACAGCGCGTTTTGACAACGTGCATTATTTGTCCTGTTTCTGCAGCTTTGCATTGCCAAACAATTTGCATATTTGCAATGGATCTTTAGCCTGAAAGATCACACCTATTGCATCTTCAAATTGTTTTTCTTCTGCAGAGAGTTGTTTGACACAAAACCCGATTTGGATTGTATAAACTAAGTAAGATAGAAGAATATATCCTTCAGAGTGCACAGGATTAACTTTCAAGCCATTTTCACCCTACAGTGAATAGCAAGTTGTATAATGAAATGAATTTCTTACAGCTGATCTGATCTCTACCCATCTGTGAGTTGGCTCTTAAATGAGACAAACCGATGTACTCTAATTCAGAACAGGTGTATTATATTTCACAATTATATTAAAGAGATTCCTGGAGACAGCAGGGCAAGTGGGGTAGTTCTGTTTGCTTTGAGGGACTTGCTTTGTAAATAAGATACCAAGCTTCTCTCATTCCCTTCAGGAGCCACCAGGCTGGTATATGAGGTTCTGCATAGGCTGCTAGTTGGTAAGTGGAACTCTAGAAGGTCATGTATGTGGCTTGCTTTTCTCTCTGGATTGATTTGGTGTCTTGAGTATCTCCTGTTCCCCCTCTGGCTTATTGTGTTCTTCTAGGCTTGTCCTCAGCAGGTGCTTGTGGAAGTGAGAGGTCTCATGTATCATCATAGTTAGTGGTAGTTGTCAAAAGTTGTGTGAGACCATAAGGATCTAGAGTAGAAAGAGAAAATTATGGTGCCTCACTGGATTTTATAAGAAGTAATTGGACTAGAAGAAAGAGAAGATGTCCTTAACCTGACTTTAGTTTCCTATGGCAAATACCAATAGCAGAGGATGTGGGTGGGTGGTGCTAAGGGACTGTGCACTATCCAGCCTGATTTAAAATGTCAGTCATGAACTGTTTTAATGTGAAGTAATGAGGAGTTAAAAGCTCTGCTTTTTCTACATCTCATGTCCTGTGTATCAGGGGGCTGTGCTCTCCCTCCCCAGTACTACAGTGATGGGTTGTGGTGCATCTCTGGTGGCAAGTGATGTGTGCCCTGGTTATCCCCCCGTGCCTCCCTACTGGTCCTAGGAGAATGATGCTAACCTCAGCAGAGCCAATGGGATCCCCTTTACCTTTGTGAGACCCTGATGGAGCAAGAAGCCAGGTCTGCTTAGGCAGCTGCAAGTTATTCCTGGGAGGTTGCTCGTTCTTGGGCACTTGGCTGCCTGGTACATCCTGCAACCTGCTTGCTGGCGTGTTATCAGCTAATTTAAAACAGCTCAAACAAACGCTTATAAGCGCATGAGACCAGAGGGCATTAGTGCAAATAGTGACAAAGATGGCTTTTATGAACCATTTCATAAAGCTGAATTTTCAGGAGGTATTTAGGCCATAGTTAGATTTGAGGGCAATATGATTATTTTCCTTTCTTTTTCTTTCTGGTAGCAAATAAAGGAAAAAAAATATTGGAGTACTTGGTTCATTCTTGTGGAGTTGGAGTGTGGCTGCAGGTTCTCAACTCATTAACACAAAGGGATTACAACCAAGTAGCCTGGGAGAAGTATGGGCACAAAGGAATAGTGGTCTTTTGCTGTAGACCACGTGAATCCTTTCTGTACATGCCTTGAAAGGGCCTCCCAAGCCTTAGGAGCGATGAATAACAAAACCAACTAATAAAGAGATCTACAAGGTAGAGAGAAAACTAGTCAGTATTTTATTATGGAGAGAAAATGAGCAAATCAGCAGGGAACATGCTGATCGAGCCTGATTCATGTTGTCTTTATAAGTTTTAACAGCCCAGGAAGACGAATTACCCACTCTAACAAACACAAGGATCAGCATGGGGTTTATTAGAAGCAAGCTATCATTTAACGCTGTCAGAAGTGTGTTTATTATTGAGCAGTAGACTCCACAGTCTAAATGGAAAACGATTACTCCTCCTTAGACACCAAAAAAAGGTGTGTTCGTAAAGCCAAATGGCAAATATATTGTGTGCTGGCATGAACCCAAACACTAAGTCTACTGGGCCTCAAGGCCTTCTACATTTAGCTAAAGACAAATAAACCAAACTGTGTTTGGCTACTGGAGGACAAAGCTGTACACCCTGTGCTAATTTTGACTCTCGGGGCTCTCTAGTGACTTCACCCCAGTGATGTGGTAGAAAACCAGACGGAGGATTCTGGGCTCAGCACAGAGCAGGTGGATAAAAACAATTGCATGTGGACCGCAGCAAAAAAAAACAACCCCAAAAATACGCCCCAAAAATGCAAAAAATCTCTGCTAGCACCTGGACTGTTTTCTAATAGGCACTGTGTATTTTCTAGCTTAGAGATTGCTTCAAGTCCTTCCCTTTTCCTCAAGACCTCTGTCCGTAGGAAGTCCAATCAGTAAAATGTATAGTAACAGGCAGCAAAGAGTCTGGTATTATTTATCACACTGTTAAGGTACTTAACATGGAAGCATAAATAATACGATTCTAGTAAACTACCACTTGATGCAGTAGCATTTCAAGCTGGGTTTGTGGGAAAGGCTTGGGACTGGTCACGTTTTCAGTCCAGTTTTGCAAATCTGGAGCATTGCTGTAGGACCAGTGAACACATAACACTCAAACTGTAGAACAGCTGAACAATTTGCAAGAATTTTGCAGTTCTGCCCTTGCTGTACAGTCAAATGGCAACCACAGCAACCACCTTATGGTCTAAATATGGAAAAGAGTTACTGGACGCAGTTGTCTGGCTGATGTGACTCTCTGCATTCATGTGCTGCCACAATTGGCTTTGAGCATCACATATGCACAAGAAAATATTATCTTTGCAATTTATGAGGCCTTCTCAGCCGTATTTTTAACATGTCATTGTAAAGGCCCTGATAGGAGATACCTTAAAATTTGACAAGGTGAATTTTCAGAATTTAGAAGCCAAACTGCAGTGTGAGCTCAAAGCTGGGGCAGGCATGGAGCATGCATTATGGACTCCTTTTAAGTTTCACTCCTTTTAAGTTTCATTCCTTTTTTTTGTTCCAGCTGTCTCGGAATACCTGATTTCTGGAGTTTAAGCAATATCATGCACACTTCTTAAAATTTCATAGTATAATTTTCTGTTAATTTCCTTCATATCTCAAATTAGATACTTGTGACTATACTAAGCTGGAAATGTGGGGTGAGGGTTATACAGAGGTAATGCTAGTCTTTAAATCTGCTGTTCACCAAAGGTTGCTGTGTAAAAAGTAAAAGGAAGTTGAGTTTTCTGATCTTGTTTCTTACCATGCATTTGGAAGAGGATGTGCTGAGTGTCCATTCAAATGTGCTGGAAATTGAAACCAGTCTTTGGCTGTGTGGGACATAATATCTGCTCTTGATCTAGATCATGGAGCTGAAGACTTTCTATAGTCTTGCTATAGAAAGACTTTGTCAATTCTCCTCACATTCAGTGCTTGACTTTTTCCAATCAAGACTGAAGTCCTTTTGTGGTTCCTTGCTGTTCTCATCAGCTGCTTCTACTGCTGAACAAAGGTTGTCACTGTTCCCTCAGTTCCCCAGAGCCAATTATCTGTGATCGAGTTATAAAAGCGGATTTGATATCATCTCAACAGGCATGATTTTCATCTAGGTGTGATGAATACTTCTTGCACTCCAGTAGCTTGGATTTAAGCCATGCATAATTTTTGCATTAATTATATCGTTACTGTTTAATTTCTGTAATTAGCAGCATCACTTTCTTTGAACCATCACTGTTACCCTGTTGCCTTCACGTTATACCAGGCTCTCAGTGCTGCAGGGGCAACTTGTACTAATTCTCATATATGCGATGTCAATGTTAAAAAATAAATATGTGATCCCCAAACAACAAGTCCAGGTGTCTACTGCAGTGTAACTGTAAGCAGGAAGAATTTCTTCTGAGAATATTAAGGAACTGTGTTCAATTGATCAAAAGACAGTTAGTGCCGAGGTGCTGCCCCTTCTTTGTGAAGGCACCCAAACACTGCAAGGTGGGTGCGTCTCTGAAAAGATCATTTTTTCAAATCCTCTGTGTAGCTTCAGGTGCCTACGTAAAGTACAGGGAAGCTGGAATCGGGTGGCAACCTGAATTTTGAGGATCCTCATAGACTTGATCTTCTGTCAGCATGTCCACTTGAGAAATGCTAGTAAGTTCTTTGCATGTTGTTCAGGCTAGGAAATGACAACTGGGCTGGGACTGGATATGGTGGAGCAGACACGCTAAATTAATGTGACTGCACTCTTCAAAGGCCCAGTAGCTCATCGCATAATGCAGAAAGGTGTTCAGATCATAGCTATTAGGATGATGCTCGGGAAGGCATAATATTGAACATAAATATTTGATGTTATCTCTTGTCAGTCTTCTGCACTAAATTAAAATCCATTTTAGATAATGTCAGAAGGATGCCGGCACAACAGGTTATTAATCCTACAGCTGTAACAGCTGGAGAAAGCTGCTGAGAATAGAGTATGCTCAAGATACTAGCCACACACCAAAGTCTGTGCTTCCATTCTGTGCAGGAAAGGGCTTGTGGCTCTTCCAGTAATGTGACCAGCCCTCAAGAGGTGATACAAATTAAAACTGCACTCTGTTATTCAGAAACAAGATTAGCTTTTTAACAAGAGTCATACTTTGTACTTTGGTTATGCTCAGGAGGCTTCTGGCTGTCTGAGTCTCTCGTCTCCCACTCAGCGTTAAGCCATCTGCTAACAGTGCCATTGGCCTTCATTACTTTGCTGCACAATATCCAGCAGGCAACAAACCCTGGTAAATATCTAGTAGCAAGAACATTTTGTCCAGGAGAAATGTTCCTCATGCCTTTAGACATTCTGCCTCAAATAAGAGTCTGCATAAAACTTACTTTACCCTTAGTACTAATGCTAATTTTGAGTAAGATGGAAAGAAATGCAACTTCATTAACTGCTTTTAATACTCAGTGACTTTTTTTTTAATTTCTTTTTTTTTTGGCATGTACATCTAGAAGGCTGTGTATGTGGAGACTTATTGTGATGGCTCTGCTGGGAGTTCTTATTATCGTTGCGTTCGTTTGAGTTTGCTTACACAATCAAAAATCACTCAAGTGAAATTACTGCTGATCACTCTGCAAGTGGGAATGATGTTGAGGTGATGGTTATGTGGGCTCAGTTGTGGATATAAACCATCTTCATGGGTTAGAAAAGCCACCTTGAGAGGGACTTGATCTTTTTGTGTTTGCTTTCAAGAGCTCAGGAAGAAAAGCAGCAATTACTGAATGTGGTTTTGGGTCACTTTAAGCCACCCAGTGATGAATGTTTATGCTACATATTACCAGCTTCTTAAAAGGCTCTGCTCTGTGCCAGTGGTTACCCGCAATATAGATAATTGTAAAACAAACTCCATATTCTAGTTGACACCCTTTCTAATTACATCTCACTTTCATTAGCCCATTAAAGTGATAAATGCTAGCAATTATATTGAACCCCACTGAAAACCCTCTGTTTGCCGCATTTCTTGACTGTGGTGTGACTGATCTGCACAGGAGCCTGGCAGGGCTCTGCCAGCACTGTGAAGCCCTGAACAAAGCAACCACAAAAAGGGGGAACAAAAAAAGCAACCTGCAAAGCAGCTCAGCTGATATGAGTGTCAGACCGCAAAGGTCATACCTGGCACAGACGTGCATGGCTGATGGGGACTGATCCACTGGCTTCTTCTCATTTTAATTAGATTTGCTCAGAAGGGGGAAAATGAGAAGATATGGCATGTGCTATAAGGATAAGGGGTAAGGAGGTTTTTAAGGGATGGGTGGAAGAGGCACTGAGGGGCATAGTTTAGTATTTGATAGGAATGGTTTGACTTGATGATCTGGTGAGTCTTTTCCAACCTGGTGATTCTATGATTGTTTTAGGGAATTGAAACAGAAAGCTCCTGCCAGGAAGAAACCCTTTGGATAGCAGCCGGGGAGCCAGAAGAGAAGCACAGCACTAGGCAGAGCCTGTGGAGTGGGTTATCTGTAGCCTCTCTAGGTCATCGACAGAACATCCAGCAGAGGAAAAGAGCAGGGAACAATCAATGCTTGCACCAGTTGCTGCAGTTTCTCTTCAGGGCAGTGACTGAGTCTGTAAGGGAATGACACAATAAGGGATGTTTTTTGAGTTTGTATCAACCTCTGTTGGCTACACGAATGCTGAACTTGCAGTGAGTACAGGGACCCCCTCATGTGAGCCAAGTGTTTTATCTGGTTCATCTCCCTAGAGACTTCGTGCATGAAATATAGCTCTGAGACAGCGATTAAATAGTAGAGAAGCTCCTGCTTGGCTGCCTAGAGCTTGGAACGATGGTGTTCCCAGGAGGAACCAGGTACAGAAATGCTGTCCATGAAGCCATCAGCACAGGGCTTGGATGTGTAGGATTTTGTCACTGAGAGGTGGGCAGGCATTATTGGCTGCCTGGGGGGTGCAGCACTGATGTGCCAAATGCCCAAGGAGAGGCTGTCAGGTGCATTCTGTAAGAGAGACACTGAAGCATCAAACTGGGAGGAAAGTTATACATTTAGAAGTCCTGGCAGCCAAAATGGTGCAGCTGTTTGAAGGGATAAAAAGACACTATTAAATGGCAAATTCAATACATGCTAGGTTATAAGCAGATCTGAGTGAAGAAAAAGGATAATTATAAGCTCATTCGTGCTGCCTTCTGAGCCAAATGGCTGTGTTTCAGTCTGGCTTTGCATTAGGATGATACCTGTCCTGAGTTTTTAGCAGGAGGGAGAGGACAGCCTCAGAAAGAGTTTGGGAGGTTGATGCTAACACTGGAAAAAGCATTAATGTGTCTAAAACCAGCTCCCAGCCAGCAGTTCCCTAAAATGTTCAGTGCTTTCTCCAGCAAAACGCTGAAGCGTGGGCTTAATTTCACTGTTGTCCTGATTCTTAGAATCACAGAATGGTTTAGATTGGAAGGGACCTTAAAGCTCATCTGCTTTCAACTACCTGACATAGACAAAGACACCTCCCACAGGATCAGGTTGCTTAAGGCTCCATCCAACCTGGCCTTGAACATCTCCAGGGAGGATCATCTGTGACTTCCCTGGGCAACCTGTGCCAGTTCCTCACTACCCTCATCGTGAAGAATTTCTTCCCAATGCCTAATCAAAACTTTCCACCCTCTAATTTAAAGCCATTCCCCTTCATTCTATCACTACAAGCCCTTCTATGCTTTCCTTTAGCCCACTTCAGGTACCGGAAGGCTGCTCTAAGGTCTCCCCAAAGCCTTCTCCAGGCTGAACAACCTCAGCTCTCTCAGCTTGTCCTCACAGCAGGGGCACTCCAGCCCTCTGATCATCTTCATAACCCTCCTCTGGACCTATTCCAACAGTTACATATCCTTCTTATTTTAGAGATTCCAGAACTGGGCATAATACTCCAGGTGGTGTCTTCTGGGAGGGGAGTAGAGGGGGAGAATTCCCTCTCTCACCCTGCTGGCCATGCTTCTTCTGATGCAGCCCAGGACAAGATTGGCCTTCTGGGCTGAAAAATAAAAAAAGGTGGGGTTTATATTAATTATCTTAATTTGAAATGTGTTGTAAACCCAAATGTATTCCCACCATTTAAATATTCAGTATTGCGTGTCTGCTTCCTGCTGGAGACCTTCTCCAACCAGGCTCATGCAACCACAGGTTGCAGATGTCCTAACTTACTTCCATAATCTGTATCTTCCCCTACACAAGTGCAGAGAAATTGTTTCCTTCTTTTCTGCTTATTTAACTAATTTGGCTCAATGACGAATTTGTTTAAAGCTGAAAAGTTTTGAGCAGGTTAAAAAAGCAAGAAAGCCAATTCTTTTCCAGCTGAGTCACTAGAAAACTAGGAGTGAGCAAATGAGACCTCTTTGAAGTCTTGAGAATCATTAAATTGAAGCTATCAGTCCTGCTCACTGCAAAATAATCCTCTTTTTTTTTTTTTTTAAGCAAATCAGTTTTTAGTTCAAAATATATCTAAATAATTTACCCTGAATGCACTGGCTAAATAAGAGAGTTTTATTTAACTAATAAAAAGATCATTCTAAAAGGCAGTTTTTGTTCATTCAGTTGAATACCAATTTCCATCTAAACAGACTGTGACACAAATACTGAGCATTCAGCTAATAAAAACGAAGCACACGCTTCACCATTTTCTAATAGAATATAAAAAGCAAAAAATTCATAATCCTAGGTGTGTTGTACTGCATAATGTGAGCGTGCAGTTATCTCCCTCTTTAGCAGAAAGCACAGTGGTATTGGAGGATAAATGCTTTGCTCACAGTTTAAGTCATGAGCACAAGACAATCACCCTTTTGTATAAAAAATAAAAGCTAAAAAGGCAAACTGAGCTTAACACTAGGTTAGTTAGCTGTGTGTTTGCTGCTTGCCACAATTCAAATAAATGATTTTCCTGCCTGACTCACACACAAGCCTAGGGGAAAGGCAAGGTCTGTTCTGTGTGCAGGGATGTGGAACAGACCTGGTACGGTAGAGTGGGGATGAGGAGGGGCCCTGGGATATTTGTGGGGTGCCCAAGGCCAGCAGAGCCGATCCATCCTCCCATAAGGCATCTCCAGTGTTGTCATTCCTCTTCCCTTCGCAGGTCTGGTTGCTAATGAGCAGCTCCTGTGCCTGGTGGATCTGAGGCACGGTGATGGTGCCAGGAGGATGGGCTTCTCAGACTTTGTTTGCTGAGGATGGGCAGGGTGTGCAGCAGTAGAGTCCTTCCCAGGAAAGCCTGCAAACCCAGACCAAGGGCAGTGGCAGAAGGCAAGGGATGTGCTGCCAGATGTGTTAAAACACGTCTAACAATGAAGCTTAGAAAGATCCAACCTGTCCAAATTGCTGGCATGGTCCATGCATCCCTTTGCGTGGCTGATTCACCAGAACCAGGTTTGCCCCCTGCCCATGGGATCCACTGGCTGGTGGGGAGAGGTTTCATGCTGGGATTAAGTCTCAGCTGGGAATACAGTGATGCCTTCACTGAAAGGAGCTGGAAGGAAGGTCAGACTTCTATTTAGCACCAAAGCTCATCAGTGCTGGTGGGCTGCAGTGGCACCACACTGACCTGTGTTTTTTGCCTGCTGAGAATGGATATCCAGAGAATCCTTAGCTACCGATATTTTTTTTTTACAGCCTGAACACAACCTCTGCAGTCTTGTACTTAGAGCCCTGATGGGCTCAGGCTCATTTTCTAAAAATGAGATGTGTGTTTGTACTGGTGCTCTTCCACAAAAGCTTCAGCATCCTTATCTACCTGGTACCAGAAGGGAGACTGCCTGCACTCACAGCCAGAAAAAAGAAAGGGAAGAAGCAGGGCATCTCAAGTGGAAGGCTTTTTCTTTTGATTAAAAGTCAGAGAAGCCTGAACCACAGCAAAGGAATTATTTGCTGCTTTTTTTTAAAAGTAGAGATGTTCCTGCCAGCTTCAGTGAAGTTCTCTCTGTAAGGAGAAGACCCGAGGTCCTTCTCGGTGGATAAACAAGCCCATGCCCTGCGCTGTCCAGCCATTGTCTGGCAGCTTCAAGGAGGGACTGTCTGTAGATAAGCCTTTGCCTGAAAGTAAAATGGGATCCTGTTTTACAAAAACATAGGGTTTGATACTGTAATTAAATATTTTGTCTCAAAATGCTGCTGATTAAACAAACCCAGCAACTGCAACCCACGTGCCTGAGCAGTGCTACAGCAGTTTAGTTCATCATTTGAATGAGCTGGGCTTTGACAGTGTATGGAAATGAATGTTCATCTTTTGCCTGTGTGTTTTTACCACTGAGGTTTTGGGGGCAAGTGGTGATCAGCAGATCTGCCTGGGTTACACTGCCTGAAATCCCATTCCAAGGGACTACAGGAGAAGCAGCTCAGGAAGTCAGTGTGTGTCCTGATTTTAATGCTTTCATCGAAAATCAGACAAACTTTTTAAATTGTGAATGCTATTTGATGAAAATTCTTATGCCTAAATTATACCATGGCATTTTTTTTCATAGTAAAAAAAAATCCTCTTGTATTTTAAGTGGAAAAAAAAATCTGAGGAAAAAAAATATTCTCATTAATGTTTTCTAAAGATTGACTGGTCATGTCCAAGGGGCAGCAGGTTGAGCAAACTGCTTTCTGGGATGAGCTGGAAGTGCCAAATGGTGGAAGGCAACAGCCAGGAGCTGTCTGCAAAGCTGCTGAGGTTCAGAAAACTGTGATATCCATGCTGAGCCATCGTGGCTGTATCCTAGGATGTGCCCTCCATGCTGCCGGGCCAGTGGTTGATTGGCACACATTCCCATTGACCTACATTAAAGGGATTCATGAGTCACGCACCCCCCCAAAAATCATTTATTTATTGATCCGCCTGCTGTTACTGAGATGGCGATTTTGTTTGTGATGTTAAGCAAGAGCCTTCAGATATTTTGATATAATAATATACTTCCCACATAGCATTAACAAAAAATAACTGGCATTAGGATTTCAGAAAAATATGCGTGGCTTTCAAGGCACTTTATTGATGAAGTGATTATCTTTCTCAGGTAGGAAAACTGAATCATAAAGAGTTACGTCCTCCTGCAGTCCCACATTAAGTCAATGGAGGGCAAACAAAATACAGAGAACAGGGTTTCCGAACCACTCTTACTTTTGAGAGCCCTTGGAAATGCCTGAGACTCAAGTGTAGCCACTGTCAGAAAGTCAGCAGAGGAACAGGTTGTTTCTCTTTTTTTTTTTTTTTTTTNCTCATTCACTGGGGAAACAGGTAACTTCCAAATTATCTTCACGCAGGAGGAAAAAAAAAATGAAGGCCTGCAAATCACAGAATCACAGAAATCTTCGGCAAATTTGAGATTCCTGGGCTAAAGTACCTCAACAAACATTTTCCTCCCTGTAGTATGGATGGATTAGCTTAGAACTTACAATAGAGCTCTGAGCTTCCTGCACTGCCGACATAGAAACACTGCCCTGAGACTCCTCTCGTCATAAATTGTCTTTTAAGGTGTGTGGGTTTACTACTTAATTACTAGGGAACAGGCTTTATCTAGTTTACAGTATATTCATTCATTTTAAAGACCCGTTTCTCCAGTTTTCACCTCTGCAAAATGTAAACACTGAACCTTAGCTGAGAAGTTTATTTAACTAAAACATTGTTTGTCCACGTCTGGATAAGAGCTTGCTCGTGGGGCAAAGAGCCTCCCGCAGTTTCAGAGGTGAGCTGCAGATGGCAGAGTTAAACTGCAGACTCCTCTCCAGACCAGAACTCGTTTGGTCTCCAAAGTGGCACATAAAATGCTTCTGACCAGGGGACCCAGGTGCCTACAGCACCTGTAGGTGACACTGACACCAAGCCAGCACACAGCTTGCTTTGATATTCCTCAAGCTCCACCAAGGGAGGTTTAGGCTGGACATTAGGAAACATTTTTCACAGAAGGGGTCACTGGGCATTGGAACAGGCTACCCAGGGAGGTGGTTGAGCCACCTTCCCTAGTGGTGTTTGAGACATGAGTGGACGAGGTGCTGAAGGACATGGTTTAGTGTTCGGTAAGAATGGTTGGACTCGATGATCTGGTGGGTCTTTTCCAACCTGGTGATTCTATGATTCCCTCCTCTTGCTGTTAGATCCTTTTCTCCACAAGAACAGGGCTGTTGCTGTGGTGCTGGGGTTGCTCTGAGGGTGCTGCACCCACCTTCTTCCAGCCACAGAACTGTAAATGTACAGAGGAAAGCAGCGAAGATGATGAAGATGATCTTAGGGATGTGTTTTCTTTGTGACAGGGCACAGGACAAGAGGGAATGGCCTCAAGCTCTGCAAGGGGAGGTTCAGGCTTGACATAAGGCAAAAATTCTTCATGGTAAGGGTCATTAGGCAATGGAACGGTCTGCCCAGGGAGGTGGTTGACTTGCCTTCCCTGGAGGCATTTAAGGTGCAGGTGGATAAGGTACTGAGGGACATGGGTTAGAGACTGGTGGGAATGGTTGGACTCAATGATCCGGTGGGTCTCTTCCAACATGGTGATTCTGTGATTCTATGATCAGAGTGTTCTGGGCAGGTTCTGGTTGAGGAGTTGTTAAATAAATTACAATATCTTAGCTTGAAAGAGAGATGCCTACACTGATGGTTGAAAGCAGATGTGTAGGAAAGGGTGTTCACAGTCTCTGTGCTACAAGAAGCACGAGCAGCAAATGGATCCTGATGTGTTCAAACAGGCAGAAAGAGGTGCTGCTTCACACAGCATGGAAACAGCAAGGCTCATCTTCGTGGACTTGCAGGCTGCCAAACCATCACAGCACTTTGAAAAGCAATTGCACAGCTTCACAGGAGAAGAGTCTCTGGAGGGGTGCTATGCTCAGATCATCCCCTCAGTTCATGAGGAACCCAGTCCCTACCATCACACCCTTCTGGAGGGTCTACTGCTGGAGGCAGGAGATTGTGCTAATGGCTCTTCCAGCAGGCCTGATTCATCACATCTCTAGCCTTGCATGGTGCACAGGTCAGGGGATACTGAGGAGTGCAGTGGTCCCTTACAAAGGTTTTTTTCTAGCTGACAACTTAAGCCTGTGGCCCAGATGCATTGCACAGGCTCTGAAGCTAGAAGATCCAAAAATGCATTTAAAAAAATATTATTTTCACCTTGGTGCTGTGGAAGATCATGGAACAGCTCATCTTGAGTGCTATCACACAGCACATGGAAGGCGACTGGGTGATCAGGCCCACTCAGTTTTTGAAAGGCAGGTCCTGCTGAACTATCCCAATCACCTCCTGTGACAAGGTGACCTGCTTTATGGATGAGGGAAAGCTGTGGATGTAGTGTGCTTGGAGTTCAGTAAAGCCTTTGCCATCGCTTCTCACAGCATTCTGCTTGAGAGACTGGCTGCAGTTGGCCTGGACATGCTCACCCTCTGCTGGATGTAAATCAGCTGGGTGGCTGGACCCAGACAGTTGTGGTAAATGGAGCTAAATCCATTTGGAAGTTGGTCATGCGTCGTGTTCCCCAGGGCTCAGTGCTGGGTCGAGTTTTGTTCAATATCTTTATCAATGACCTGGATGAGGGGACTGAATGTGCCCTTAGTAAGTCTGTGGGTTACACTAAAGTGGCTGGAAGTGTTGATCTGCTGGAGGGTAGGGAGGCTCCAAAGGGATCTGAACAGGCTGGATCGATGGGCTGAGACCAATGGCATGAGGTTTAACAGGGCCAAGAGAAGTGTCCTGCACTTGGGGCACAACAACCCTGTGCAGCTATAAGACTAGGGGAAAGGTGACTAGAAAACTGCCTGGAGGAGAAGGACCTGGGGGTGTTGGTTGACAGCAACTGACCATGAGCCAGCAGTGGCCAAGAAGGCCAATGGTATCTTGACTTGTATCAGAAATGGTGTGGCCAGCAGGTCCAGGGAGGTTATTCTCCCCCTGTACTCAGCACTAGTGAGACCGCTCCTTGAATACCAATGTTCAGTTTTGAGCCCCTTCCTACTAGAATGACCCTGAGGTCCTGGAGTGTGTCCGGAGAAGGGCAATGAAGCTGGTGAAGGGGCTGGAGAACAAGTCTGATGAGGAGTGACTGAGGGAACAGAGGTTATTTAGCCTGGAGAAGAGGAGACTGAGGGGAGACCTTATCACTGTCTACCACTGCCTGAAAGGAGATTGCAGAGAGTGGGGTGTTGACTTCTTTGCCCACGTAACAGGTGATAGGAAAAGAGGGAATGGCCTCAAGTTGCACCAGGAGAGGTTTAGATTGGATATTAGGAAGAACTTTTTCACTGAAAGGATTATCAAGCACAGGAATAGGCTTCCCAGGGAGGTGATTGAGTCACTATCCTTGGAAGTATTTGAAAGACAGCTAGATGAAATGCTTAGGGATATGATTTAGTAGTAGAGAGGTACAGTTGGACTTGATGATCTCAAAGGTCCTTTTCAACCCAGGGATTCTGTATCACCACACAGGTGCCTCTTTGGATTTACGACATCCGAGCAAGTGCTTTCTCAAAACCTGTTTTTGCTTTGGTGAAAAACAACTCTTCCCATTTTAATTAGGCATAATTTGCAATATGGGGACAGCCCTAATTTGTAGCCATTTCCTGGCACTGCTAGATTTAGTGCTGCTAAATAACAGCCAGTGCCCTGCCATTGGTGTGGTGAGGGTGATGACAGCAACAGCTCTTCAAGCCAACAGGCGAGGAATAGCAGGATCTAGGTTCTATGCTCTGACTGGAAATGCTGATGCCCTAGTGTTAACAACTGGATAAGGGGAAATGCTGACCAGAAATTGCTCAGGTCCATTGGCTTTTTGGCATCAACCAAACAAGCTTTTAAGCTGTTTCTGTGGACTTAATAGTTGTGCTTTTTATCTTGCTGGCTGATCTGGTTTAGCAAGGGAGCTTGGTGTTCCTGCCTGCAGACAAATTCCCAGTGTTATGAGGTTACCAGCTCTGATATCCCTTAATACTGGCCAGACACTAATATGAGTAGAGAATTGTTTTAAAGTTCCAGCTAAGACACATGTAGAGATGACATCTGATCACATCAGACAACCTTTCTGCTAACAGGAGGCTTATCTGAAACACCCAGAGGAAGCTCTTGCTGATTGTAATTCAGTGATGGGGAGACAAGGTGAGTCTCCACTAACTGGAAATTAAGTGACTTGCATCAGCTTAAGCAAAGGATGAGTCTAAAGATCTCAGAGAACAAAAGGTGAGCCCAGCCTCTGGACTGGCGCATCAATACTGCCCCAGGAGGTAACTCCATACAGTAAAAATGTTGTGATGTCCAGTGGCCAGAGTGCCCTTAGAGGGGAAATGGAGCAAGCGGTAAAGTGAGATCATCTGCAAGATCATTTGAAGCCAATGAAAGGGGCTATTAAGGTGGAAACAACTACTGTTTGATGTTTAATTACTAGGGAAATTAATATCCATATGCTTTTCTGACTGGTAAAGTTATGCTGGCAGAGTAAGCTATTCAGGTTTTGTAGCTAGGTGAAGGTAAATCCCCTGGTTACTGACCAGTCAGAAAGAACAGCAGGTCTGATATCTGTGCTGTCCACTGTCCTGCTGCTTTGGCAGGCAACAAGGGAGAAGGGACCCACCTGAATACCAGCCTTGGCTTTCTGCGCTGGGAAAGGATCAGCCCAGGTCATCTGTGCAAACAGGCAAGGATGCTGGTTTTTTCCTTTAACAGGAGACACTGGCCTGTTTCCAGGTCCTTGTTAATCTCCATGTCCAGCGCCTGATTTCTATTTATCCTAAATTTGCTCAAATCCTGGGTGTAATCCTTTGTTGGGGTGGGGGAGCATAATTCCATTTATTGAGCTACTTTTCCATAATTGCATTTCCTTGTGGTTTGCTCTCTAATCTGCCTTTCCCCAACTCGTGCACAGCCATACTGGAATCCAGTTAAACTCACAGATGCCGGAGGGGCCTGAGGAGGCAGCTGGACAGACTGAATTCATGTGTGTGTGCACCCATGGGTAAAAGCAGAGAGCTCAGCACGGCTGCTCTCAAGCATCAGCCACCTCCAGTGCTTGCCCACCAAGTCCAGTCTCTACCTGCCGGAGGCTCCCATTCCAAGCAATTATGCGGAGGTTCTGTGTGCTGGAGTTGTCTGTTCTGCTTCAAAAGAGAGAACAAATGGCTTTCTCTGCTGTTTGTTCATGTCTGCCTCTCAGGGTGAGGTGAATCAACAGGGTAAGAGGGAAAGTGAGGCACAGTGATGGCTGTGACCAGGGCTGTCCCATCCTGCTCCCCCACCACACCGACAAGACCCATCTGCAGATTGACAGAACAAGAGGGAATGGCCTCAAGCTCCACCAGGGGAGGTTCAGGCTGGACATCACAAAAAAAAATTTAACGGAATGGGTCATTGGGCACTGGAACAGGCTGCCCAGGTTGATGGTGGAGTCGCCATCCCTGGAGGTGTTTAAGGGATGGGTGGACAAGGCACTGAGGGACATGGTTTAGTGATTGATGGGAATGGTTGGACTCAATGATCCAGTGGGTCCGTTCCAACCTGGTGATTCTATGATTCTATCTTGCTGCACAGCCTTGCTTTCAGCAGGAAGGTCTCATAGACACAGCGTCCAGCTGTGGCTTGAGAGTCTTTGTCCCTCACCCTGCCCACATGTCCAACAGCTTCTGCCCTGAGGCACAGGGAAGCTCCACTGCAGGAGCTGGGTGGGTTTTCCAGGCTTATGGGCACCCTGCTCCCAGTTTAGCAGTGCCACAGGCAGGGAAGCCAGCTCAGGAAAGCTCACCAGAGTTTGTTATTCTGAGGTGGTCTCTCAACTGTTCCTGGATCAACCCCAAAGATATTTTGCTTGAGCACAAAGCCCTTGACTGTGCAATTTCCCTTGGATTATGACTGAAGGCTCTGCTGGTCCCTGCTCTGTGCCTCCCACAGTGACTGTTTCTCCCACCCCAAGAGGTCAGCTCCTGCTCTTCCTCACTATCTGCAGTCCCATCTGTCCAAGAGCAAATGCATCAGAAAGCTTGATATGAGCTTGCTTGCAAGAGCAACATCCTCCAGGGATGGGACTTTGGCTGGTTGCTAGTCTGTAATGGTCAACTTCACAGCTATTGTTTGTGTTCTTTAAAAAAAAAAAGAAAGAAGAAAACAAGAGGGACTAAAGGACAGGGAAAGGGAGGATCTCAGGAGAACTTTTTATAGAAGCACTACAACAGGCACCCTGCCCTTACCAAAGAACTTGTTTGTAAACTTCATTTGGGGCTCTGGGGGGAACCTTACAGAGAAAAAAGATCCAACATTTTCAGAAATAGATGTTTCCTCTTCTGAATTTAAAATGCTTCCTTAAATTGCATTTTGAACTTCATTAGAAACCAGTCAGAATCAATGCAAAGTTTTCAAATACAGTTTCTCCAAATGGGGAATTTGGACATTTTCATATTCTAATGCAGGAACACACAAATTTTGAACACCTGCAGTTTTCCAAGGGCTCATCTTTCTGTGCTTTTCTCAGTTCTTCTTGAAGGGTGTGAGACACGGATTGCAAAGGGAGCAGTTGCCATCAAGAACTGGTAGTAAAGTTTTAAAGGAGTTCAGAAGTGTCAGAGATCTTCCTAGCTCACAGGCATCCAAAATGTGAGACTGCCATCCTAACAGAGCAAAGTGTGGCTGTGAGAGGCTGCAGGTTTTGAGGGCCAGGTCAAAGATCCCATGGACCTGCTTTTTGGAGATGCTTTTTCTGGCTTCCAGAAGGGAGGAGCTTACCTCTCTCACATCAGCTGAGCCTTTTTAATTTAAACTCCCTCCTGACCTGCAAGTATGGAATAAAAAGTGATAGATAAGGCTCTCAACAGATGCTCTCAGCCCTGCTTGGCTGCCATGAAATATATTGTGTGTCTTCATGCACACAACATACTACAGATTTTTCAGTGAAGGATCTGTCTCACTCACCCACCCATTGCAAGAACCCCTTCTCCTTCCCCTCTCAAAATTTGCTGAAGCAATTTAAATTGTAATTAATATTTCAAGCATCTTTCCCTCGATGAAGAGGTTCTGACAATCTCTCCCCCAAAGCATGCTGCTACGTTTTTGAGCAGCGTAATGAACACTCTTCGAAGAACAGGGCAGTGGAAGGAGCCAATATCGCAAATGCCCTGAGAGTCAGTTAGCTTAACTTCTTTATTGATCTTCCCTGAAAACGAAGCACTATTGCAGAGAGGTTAGGGCAAATACATAATAACCACGGGAACCTTTCAACATGTGAAAACAGATTATAGTCTCAGGGAAGACGCCTCAGTAGTAGCACAATGCCAAACTACACCGGGTTTCCCAGCAGGTGAGCTGGCAGGCATTTGTTACCACACTGTAAAATACATCCCTTTGGCATCAGATCAGGAGAGGTCAAAGTCCAGCTCCCACTTGTCTCTGCAGGAAAGGACACGTCAGGCAGCAATTAGAGCAGGATTGAGGAGGCGTATGTGGATGCCAGCCCAGGCAGTAGGGGCTGAACTTCAGCTCTGTGCAGCTCTCAGGAGCTTTGGTACATTGACAATGGACCAGTGAGCATCACACCTTTACAGTTATTTTATTTTGTGTTGGATCAGGACCAGCTGCCTGTCTGGTCTCTTTTTCCAAATCAAAATCTTAACATTTGTAATAAGAAGAAAACTGGTCAGGCTGTGCTGAGATACCAAACCATGCCAGCCTGAGGTCACAGGTGCGTGTCGCTGCCCAGGGGCTGGAGGCAAGGGCAAGCCCCAGCCTGAATGCTTCCCTGCTGTTGGTTGTCCTCTGAATGTCCAAAGCTTTGCTGAAGGAAACAGCAGCATGTCTGCTCCAGAGAAGCTAGGAGGAAACACTTGGTTTGGATTAAATCACTGCTGACCCAGACCTGCCCCTGTCATCAAGCTGGGTCTTGACATTGTGTGTTTTGTGCTTTTCTGTCCTCCAGCTGGGACTGGAAAGAGCATTTCCAAACCTGCATGAATTCCTGCAGTGAGATCCCCAACACATGTGTGAACTGTGTGGATGATTCAGACAAGGGTGCTGGATTTTGGGGGCTTGTTTGACTCCACTCAGCAAACCTGGGAAAACTGGCTGTTGGATCATCTCTGCAAACAAGCTGCCTCCCCTCTACAGCGCAGAAGATCATGGGAATCCCATTCTCCCACCTCCTTCATGCTGCCTCTTTCCAAGTGCAGCATTTGCAGGCTCTCAGCCTGCAACTTGCTTGGTTGCAAGCACAGCTTAAAGGCTTTTTTTTTTTTTCCTCATGGAAACATCACGATTTCCCTTACGATGATCTTCAGTCCCAGCAGTCACGACTTGAGCTAACAGTGGCAGGAAAAGAGGCTGCATCACTTTTTTCAGTTGTACAGCTGCAGCTTTGCAATCTGTGAAGGTTAAGTACCTAGGGAATGAGAAATGTCAATATTACCATGTAGTTTTTCTTCAGTAAAACAGAAATCCTCCAGCTGTCCAGGTTAAGTTTAAACCAAACCAGAAATCGTTTAATCACGGTTTTGTGATCTTTTTTTTGCCTCTCAAAAGATCCCCTGGCTGTGCTAAAAAGATGTTAGATGTTTCAAAGACATTGATTTGTTAGAGAAAAACTGGCTTTCCTTGATCCAAACATCCACCGAAGTAAGGGAGGAAAGGGTGTCCCAGGCTCAGAAGCCAGGATCTCTTCAAAATACATCAATGTTAAGTTTCTACTTTAGAACAGTCTCTGTTTCAGTGCCATCTTTTTTCTCTGGTGTGAGGCAAGCATGAAACGGCTCTGGTAGTTTTCAGACAAGACAATGAGCATCCCTGGGAAAGGCACTGTGCAAAGTCACCTCTGAGCCACCCCAGCTCCTCCAGCCTGTGTCCCAGTGCAGAGGCAGCACAGGCTGAGTGTGCTGGACCCCATTGCCCCTTGTTCCCACCACAGCTTCTCCCTTGCAACTAGGTCTGGAGGTCTCAGGAACCAGTCCCAGGAAAGGGCTTTCCATTCCCCATTCCCACCTGAAAGGGAGGGAAGCTGGAGGAATGAGGGTGTTTGAAACAGGGGAGGGGGAGAAGATGCTTTCCCAAGAAGAGCTGGAAGATATGGCANTAAAAAGATGTTAGATGTTTCAAAGACATTGATTTGTTAGAGAAAAACTGGCTTTCCTTGATCCAAACATCCACCGAAGTAAGGGAGGAAAGGGTGTCCCAGGCTCAGAAGCCAGGATCTCTTCAAAATACATCAATGTTAAGTTTCTACTTCAGAACCGTCTCTGTTTCAATGCCATCTTTTCTCTCCGGTGTGAGGCAAGCATGAAACTGCTCTGGCAGCTTTCAGACAAGACAATGAGTGTCCCTGGGAAAGGCACCGTGCAAAGTCACCTCTGAGCCACCCCAGCTCCTCCAGCCTGTGTCCCAATGCAGAGCAGCACAGGCTGAGTGTGCTGGACCCCATTGCCCCTTGTTCCCACCACAGCTTCTCCCTTGCAACTAGGTCTGGAGGTCTCAGGAACCAGTCCCAGGAAAGGGCTTTCCATTCCCCATTCCCACCTGAAAGGGAGGGAAGCTGGAGGAATGAGGGTGTTTGAAACAGGGGAGGGGGAGAAGATGCTTTCCCAAGAAGAGCTGGAAGATATGGCAATGAGATATGCGATTTACAGGTCAGAAGACCTCACCCCACATCAACAAGATGAATCCAGCACGCCACTGCTCAGCGGAGGTTGGGCTGTGAGCCTGCAGCAAGGAGGCGAGGGAATGGAAAGCACTGGAGAAGACATTGATTTTCTTAGAGGAAAAAGTGAGCAAGAATGACCTCAATGGAAAAATACTTTTGCTCTTTCTCTGTCTCATAGACAAATATAGCCCTGCATGTTATGCAGAGGCAGTGCTCAAGCATGCTTGGAATGAGCAACTTGGGAGGCAAATTGCTACCACTTGTCCTCACCCTTGGTTTGTGGCTTTTATTTCCTCTTTCCCTTTTGTCTTCTCCCCTCTGACATGGCCCATCCCTGGTAGCTCCACAGATTCACCTTGGAGTGCGGAGAGAGTGTGCCCAGAGACAGCCACCAGCATTCCAGGGAACTACAGGCCTGTCAGTCTGACCTCAGTGCCAGGGAAAGTCATGGAGCAGGTGATCTTGAGTGCTATCATGAGGCACTTGCAAGAGAACCGGGTGATCAGGCCCAGCCAACATGGGTTTATAAAAGGCAGGTCCTGTCAAACCAACCTGATTGCCTTCTATGACACAGTGACACGTCTACTGGATGAGGGAAAGGCTGTGGACGTGGTCTTCCTGGACTTCAGCAAAGCCTTTGACACAGTTTCTCACAGCATNGGACAGGATGGAAAGGAAATAATAAATGCATTTTGTTCATATCCAAAAGGAGAGAACAAGTTTAAAGCAAAAATAAAGAGAAAGGGAGAGACTCTGCAATTTTGGAAGGAGAGGTGATGGGCACCAGGTGAGAGGAGAAAGAGCTGTGTGGTGGTCAGCTGGGTGACACTGAAGAGGGTGTGTTGGAAGGTGGGTGTGTTGGGAAACAGCACTAATTTTGTTTAGTTTGGCATTTTTGCAGCACCTGACAAGCAAGCATCTAGAAAGGCTCGTTTAATATTTGCTCCATAAACTGTGAACAGAGGCTTCACAGGAGGAGATCTCTGTGTGATGATAATCCCCACCAAAATATCAAAAAAAAAAAAGGGGCTGTGCCAGAAGGGTCTGCTTGAGGACTAGCATTAACCATTTCACCACCAGGGCCACCTGCCCTCTGGTATCAGATCTGGGGAATTCGCATCGAGTGGTTTGGGAAGAGGTGCTGCTGTTTTGATGTGCTTGTTTTCTGGGTTCTGTACAATTTCTTGGCAAATAAATAAAGACTAAATAAATCCATTCTGTGACTTCATTGAAGTATTTTTTTCCTTTGAACAAACAGAGTATAAAACACAGTTTTGTGTGAAAAGCCTGGAGCCAAGCAGTGGAGGGAACCTTTTTGCTACCATCAATCATGTGGAAGAGCTGTTTGGAGACTGCTGCCTTTAAATGACAGCCTGTGTGTTTGAGAAGTGATGTATACAGCCATCCATTCTGTCTTTGGGATGATAAAGAGCTTTGGATCAATCTCCTTACATCAGTACCTCCTGGGCCTGATGATGGAAATGGGGGATAAAAATCTCTCCTGGCTCTCCTAAAATATTTTGTTGCAGAGTTGGCAGTGCCATATGTCTGAAACATGACAGCAATATTATTTTATTTATTATTTATTATTTTATGCCTTTTTTATTTATTTATTGTGATTAGCACTACCTAGATTTTGGAGTTATTGGACACTCGTGGATTTTCTGGCTGAGCCAGGGGAGTTGTTCCCCTTTATGCTGCACACAGCGTACCCTCCACTCTCCCAAACCATTTAGGGCAGCATCTGCTCAGCCTATGGAGCATAAAAAGGCACAGGCACAAGTATATAAGCAAGAACCCCTTATCTCCAGCTCCAGCCTTCCCTGAACAAGGGCATCTGCCTGACTGAAGTGGTCATGGCCTCTACCAGGGTTGCCCTATTCCTCTGTGCTGTCTTGGTAATGCAGATTCTGGTCCACTAAGGGCTTGCTGCCCTTCCCCTCCTCCAGGCTGTCTCATATGAGATGATATTTTGATAGGAATGGTTGGACTCGATGACCCGGTGGGCCTTTCCCATCTTGGTGATTCTATGATTCTACGGTAGCCTGTTGCTTCTCTCCTCAGGTCATACATTCTGTCACCCAAAGTGTTTCATCACCTTTCATTGATGCACATGGGACAAGCAAAGAGTCAAACAGGGAGAAATGGATTGTCCATTAGATTTTGAAAGACTTGCTGAGTGACTTTAATGCCACAGTTGTGATTTAGCATCTCCTGCTTTAGATTGTTGTCCTTTATTCCCAAGTTATATTCTAGCTGATGTACACCATGGGGTTCAGATGACTGAACACACATCATGCCCTTAGAAGAGAGGCCAGAGACAAAGCTCCTTGTGTCACTCTGGGATTGCCTTTCTCACTCACCTGGACAAGCTATCAAAGGGGCTGGAAGAGTTTTGCCTTTCCTACATGGTATCTGTTCTGCCTGATTTTCAGATGTGCTGACTGGAGCAGAGTCACAGTCCAGCTCATGCTTGGTGGTTTATAGGAGCGATCTCCACGCATCCTGCAGCCAAGGGGGCTGAACAGTGCTATCTGAAAGACCAAGTGTTTTGTGTTAATTGCATTAATGTCTTCCATTAAGGTCACTAGCTACTAAAGTGCTAGTTTTCTTCCTGAGTCTAAGGGCCAGATATTCAAAAGCAAGATACCAAGGAGAAGACTTAGGCTGTGTGAGCTTCCTAGGAGCTATCTCTGATATCCTACCTGGGTCCTCACTGCCAGTAAACTGAGACGTGTTTAGAAGACCCATCCTCTGAGATCTGTAGATCCTGAGCTTCTGGCCATCAGCAGAAACCGAAATCACAACCATCACAGTAAAGATCTTCTGCTTCAATATAAAGCATGACACCCTTAAGCAAGCAACTTTTACCGTTTCACATTGTATACAGAGGTTCAACGTGATTGTGAACAGGGATTTAGTCTTGCTGTGCTACAGATGATCCACAAAGCAGCTAATGGGTCAGCCAGCTCTGCAGATACCCATTTTGCACGGAAATCAGTCCTGCAGTTTTGCCAATAGCACTGAGCACTGTGAAAAAAAAGTGGGGCCTCTTTATAGCTGCCCCATGCATAATACTTTACCTTTGACAATACTAATGCAAAAATCAAGAGGGACAGCTTGAGACAAAATCACTTAAAGGCATCTTGTCTCTTTGAGTCAGTATTATACAAGATAATTACAGTAAATAGTAGATTAAGTACTATCAAGCCTCTAAAAGAGAGTTGTGTACATTGGTGACCCTGCTCAAGGCAGCACCTGGAATGAGTGCTCTCAGTGGCGATAATCTGCGTCTCTTCACCTCTGTGCATACATAAAACCAACATTGTGCATACACAAAACAACATTCTCACCACTCTGATGTCACGGCACATCCAACAGATGAAAAAAACCCAACTAAACCAACCCCAGATCTTGCAGACACATCAAAGGAGTGCAGCCAGTGGAGGAAACAAGCAAGCATCTTACATCAGCCTGCAGTGGGTTGCTACGCAACCAGGAAATCCACACGTGTTGCCATGACGACGTCACTTCATCATCATTCAGTGCACAGCTCAGATGAGTGCAGCGCGTTATCGGTGCACACATGCCAGGACAGAAAAATGTGGATACGAGCAAGAGCATCACAGCACAGTGGACAGAGGACGCTGCCATCACAGCCTCTCACTTAGGCAAAGCTCCCAAGGCTGCTGGGAGGCCTTTAACCTTTTCCTCTCAAGATTCTGTGGTTCAGCATTTTCCCCTGTGATCTCACATTTGATGTCGATGACCACAGCCGTGGGCAGCATACAGATGGGCAACCCCTTCTCCTCCACTCGCTGCTTCTGGGGAACAGCAGCAGCCAGGGGAAGCTTGCAAAGGAGAGCAAATACGCAGCCTGGGAAGAGAAGATGCTGCTTGTGTGTTGCTGGCAACACAGGCTGCTTCACAAACTTCCACAGCATCCGTACGATTGCTGCTACATTGTAGTGCTCATGATGAACAGCACCAAAAATAATCAAGTGATAAAATTAAAGATCAGTAAGTGAGCCGACTGGAGTGCCACATAATGCCACATTAACCAGACCTGACACTGAGCTCAGCGTCAGGAAAGCCAACACTCAGACAGGGATGCTACCAAAGGCAGTCTCTGCCTTGCTTGGGAAAATCACTGTTGTGGCCAAAAACCACTTTTACTGCCCCCCATCATGCTCAGTTTCTGCCACATGAATCATAGAATCATAGAATCTTCTTGGAAAAGATCCACCTGATCATCGAGTCCAACTATTCCCATCAATCACTAAACTATGTCCCTCAGCACCTCGCACACCCATTCCTTAAACACTTCCAGGGAAGGTGAATCAACCCTCTCCCTGGGCAGCCTCTGCCAGTGCCCAGTGACCCTTTCCGTGAAATATTTTTTCCTAATGTCCAGCCTAAACCTCCTGTGGTGGAGCTTGAGGCCATCCCCTCTTGTCCTGTCCCCTGCCACTTGGGAGAAGAGGCCAGCACCCTCCTCTCCACAACTTACTTTTAGGTAGTTGTAGAAAGCAATGAACCCCTGCTCATTTGCACACACCAGCATCAGCTGCCTGTGCCTCATGAAGGATAAGCACTGCAAGTTATGGGAAGGTTTTAGAGAAGAAAACTTTGCCAGGCAGGTTCAATAGCTACTTCTGGCCCTAAACACATGGGAGGGATATCAACCGGTTTATGACCACAAGCCAGATGAATCGGCAAATGATCCCAAGTCATCAGATGAGTTATTCACAGCCAACATTGAACCAGCCTTGCCAGATCAAAAATACTAGGAGAGAGGGAAATGTCCTAAATGGAGACACAGCAGGAGGGGCGTCTCTGAAACGAGTCCCTCTGAGGAGCTGGTCAAAACTGAGGCTGCATCCTGATGTGCCAGCAGAAGGGGTAGCTGGTGTTCAGCGCTGTGGGAAGGACACGTGTGTGCTGGGATGTGAGCAAGGTCAGTCCTGCGGCTGCAACTGTTGAGCTGGGACAGTGTGATAGTTCCTCTTACTGAAGTGTCCATCACCCCATGAGAGCTGGTGGGTTGATCTCAAGGCTGACTTTTCTTGTTTGAGCAACAACAAGCCCATTTCTTCCCTTTTCTTGGATGAAAACCACAGCTCCTCAGTGAAACATGACAAGGCATAGGACAAGGTCTAGGCAACACAACTTTCACCTAAACTTTGCAGGAACAATGACTACAGACTGGGAACAGAGGAGCCTCCTAAGAAGTCAGGTATGAAGCCTGCCTGGCTTTCTCCTCCAGAAACTCTGCCCATTTCAGGTGTCCTCAAACCCTCAGCCTGTGCCTGGGACCAACTCTGCAAAGCCAACAGGGACCATTACAGAGTTTTTTGGCCAAGTCTAAGTAACAGCAGGCACATTTCCTTCTCTAAATAGTCAGTATCTGCTCCTGGGTGAGGCTCAGGGCTGAAGATCTGAAACACTGACAGGTGAACCAATGCACGGGCTACTCCAAAGCTTGGTCCTGTTCATAGCTGCGTTTATCCTGAAGCAAGTTGTGCCACCAATGAAATATCAATCTGTTGTTATGTATATTGCCTATGTACCCAGCAAAATACTGTCTCTTCTTTCACCTTTCGCCTTTTTTAAAATGTGAGGTTACAATGTCCACTTAAGTGGTAAACACATCCATAGGAGAAATAGCACAAAAATAGAAAAATCCAGATCATTAGCCAGTCTGCTCATACTTGGAGCAGCACCCAGGATTTGGGTTTAAGAATAACCTTTACATTTCATTTAATAACTGCTATCAAAATCCTATCTGAATCCTAATACAATTTTTTTCCTTCGTCCCAGTCCTCACATCCATCGAGTCTGAGGGAGGAATGACAAAATATTGTCATTACGTGCCCCTCATGTCTCTGCGCAGCTCTCTGTAATTTAGCTGGTATTTGACTCTGTCGTTTGAAAGAGCAAATCACAACACGGCACATTCATGCACCTCCTTTCTCAGCAAAGGAAAGGAAAATTGCTGGCATCACACAATAGCTTCTATGTTTTGCTTTCCATGTATATTTTCCTCTTTGTGCTCTGCAGATTTTCAAAACTACCAGGCTCGCCCAAGCAACACAAATCTATTTTCTTTCCATTTCTTGTTCTTCTTCCTTTTTTTTTCCCCTTTTTTTTTGTGTTTGTATTTCCATCAGCCACCCACTGGGCTCAATTGCAAGGGGAGGTAACTGGTTGTGCCTCGTCCATCCCCAGTTTTCAAGCACTGTGTTTGATTCAGGGGCGCTTCCTCCATGGAACCGTGGTTTTGGTACCCTTGTCCTTTGCCATAAAGAAAGGTAACGCTGTTCCCACTCTGCAGATGTGGGGACAAGCCCCTCTTGGTGCAGGCTGTGCACTCAGAGCATGTTTATGTTTGGATAGTGAGGACTTTACTCAGCAATGGCCCACAGGGTGATCATGACAGCGATTGCATCTTATTTCTTGTCTCACAGTTACAACAGAGATGGAGAAATTGTTGATGGGCCTCAGGAAGGATTGTTAGGTTTCCACATGAGGCCAGGTAAAAGCCGGCCAGAGAAAAGGTCTCTGCAGGCCCTCACCTGAAAAGAGGCTATTAGGAGGAGAATATAATTAGGGCAAAACTATAAAGGCTCTTGCTCACAAAACATACATGCCTCCAACAAGATATTTTCTGTGCATTGACCAGCTTTCCAAAGCTCTTTCATCTGCCAGGTTGCCCACTCTTCCCATGGGTTCATGTGAGGCTTATGTGTCCTCAGTATTGTGGGGTGATGGGCTTCTCAGCTCCATGAGGGATGCACAAAGCAGACCTCATGTTGCAGGGAGGCAGGGTGAGGTTTCTCCTGCTGCTCCCCCTCCCCATCTGTCACCTGCACAGGAGTTTTTCCTGGCCCCAGAGCAGTGTCAGAGCAGAGCAGGAGCTCCTAATTCCTTGCCATTCAGCTCCCAAGTGCTCAATGAAACAGTAGCAGTGGGCAAAAGCTGGGAGAGGGAGCCACAGAAACGGCTTTCAGCAGCTGGCAGAGGAAAAAAATAGCTCTGCTGGCACACAGGTATAAAAAGGTTTATATATTGCACTTTGAAGGAGAAAATTGACTCCATTACAGTGGCTCTGTTCCTTCATCTGTGTCTGGTCACTCGTCATTTGCAAGGAAATTGTTTTGATGCCTTTTGTTGTTGCTCCTCTAGCAGAGCTATGCAATCAATGTGCTCTCTGCAGCTCTGCTTTCCCTGCGCTGGACCTTGGGATGCAGGAATAGCTGAACCTCTCTGTGTGCTTGTAGAGCTTCCCTTGGACCACTGATGTTTTCCCAGCTGATTTTAAGACCATGGTCCCTCCTTGTTTTTGTTGCCATCCTCAGGCTGCTCCACTCTTGGGGTGAGCATGGGACTGGAGGTCTCCTGTGGGAGCAGAAGTGCCTCCAGCTCAGCTGTACACAGGCAAAGATTGGGTCAAAATCTTTGTCTGTCTCAGATGCTGAGAGACCCTCTTGCATTTTCTGTTCTGGATCTCCTGGCAGGCAGTAAAGAACAACTACACTACATATTACTGGGACATGGCTTCACATCACCAGTAGGAATCCTCCTCCTTCTCGCACTGTGCCCCAGGAGATGCTGTCCCCAGTTTCTCTTAATTTTGGGAGGACATGAGGTTCTTGCCTCTTTGGGACCATGTCCATGTTCCCATTTAGCAGCAGTTTTGTTGTGCTTTGTTTTTTGTGGGACCATCCAGCAGGTGAGGACCCTCACATTGACCACTGAGAGCTCAGTGGTGCTTCTCGCCAATCCTGAAGCATCCGCATCTCTGAGGAGGTATGAGAGCATCGCTTCAGCCAGCTGACACACACCCATGGTAACCCCATGCAGGAGCTGCCGCCGCTTCATCTGGACATCTGGGACACAGAAAAATACATCCTTGAGAAGAATTTGTCAAATTGGACTAGGAATGGGGGCTTGGGCTTCTGAGGGCACAGAGCTGAAGTCAGGAGAGCGTCAACAGCAGCAGAGAATCTGGCCCAGTGTTCAAGACTCACATGAAAACCCTGAATTTAAAGTGATTTCTGGCTTTGGAACAGCCTGTGTGTTTGCTCTCTGTGTTTTTGTAAATCACTTGTTTTGTTGCTGTTGCTTATGTTTTAGACACACAGGCCTTTCTGGGATGAGCTTATTCCCTGTAGGAAATCCATATGCTGATTTTCCCTGGATGGGTACAGCACATCGAGCTGCTAACAGAGTACGATGGATGACGGAGAACGAAGTTTTCATCGTCATTTCAGAGCAGCCACCCCAGCAAGCGGATGTGGCCAAGTGAAGCTGACATTTAAAGCAACTACTGAGATTACATTACTGAGATTATATTTAATATGGATGGCCAAATCTTTCAAACAAAATCAATGTTCTTTTACTTACTAATACCCTTGCTGCATCTTAATGAAGGTTCCTCCAGCTCAAGGCCCTATTTTTCTGTAGTCATTTTGTTGCATGACATCGCTGATTGCATCAGATGGTACATAATGCTATTTTCATCTGTTTCTATTGAATTGTATGCTTTCCCATCCTTGATTTGTCAATTGCCGGATCAATTAATCAAGGGACTCTTAGGGCAGAAACATTTTTATTACTGAGAAGGAAGAGGAACTAATTTAAATTCTGCATCTTCCTGCAGCATCCAACATCTGTTATTAACTCTCCCTACCAGGCATGGACAGGAGGACACTGAGGGACCTGCAGACCAGGCCATGGCCACCGAGTTCTTTGCATGGCCCCCTCACCAGCTTTGTTGCTCTTCTCTGGACTCGCTCCAGAGCCTCAACATCCTTCTTGTGCTGACGGGCCCAGAACTGCACACAGGATTCAAGGAGCAGCCTCACCAGTGCCGAGTATAGAGGGAGAAGAACCTCCCTGGACCTGCTGGTCACACTGTTTCTGATACANCTTCCCTACCCTCCAGGAGATCCACACTTCCAGCCAACATAGTATCATCTGCAAACTTGCTAAGGGTGCACTCAATGCCTTCATCCAGATCATTGATAAAGACATTGAAGAGGTCTGGACCCAGCACTGAGCCCTTGGGACAACACTTGTAACTGGCTCTTTGCCTCTGTGGAAGCCAGAGCAGGACCCCTGCTTTTGGACCAGCCCTTTCCCTGGCTGCAGCCTGAAACTGATACCAAGGAGCACTGGAAGAGATCTGATTGTGGAAGGGATCTGATTGTTGACTGTTAGATAAAGACAGGAATAAAACCAGGGAGGTTAAATACCTAATCTTTAATTAGCTGCATCATTCCTAGCTGTTGCATAAAAGCCATTAAAGTTATTACAGGACACACTGTCTGCTTGTGCAGCAGGAACAGCAAATACAGGTAGAACGGTCCTTGCCGTAAGCAGCACTCACACTGTCCTGGGTTTTTGATGGAAACAGCTACTTGCCTTTCTGAATAATGCCAACTTTGCACTGGTTCGTGACTAGCAGATCCCTGGGTGCTTCTCAAGAAGAGAAACCTCCTGATGTGGGGCAGACTTTGTTTGTCTGGCTCCTCTCTATGGCTGCAAGTGCCACAAGGAGCCAGAGACCAAGGGTTAAAAATCACTGTGGGAACCATCTCTGCTGCAGACATTTGTCAAGTCTTTTAATAGTGTGCTTCATGCTGAACTTTGAGGGCTTTATTTAAGGATTGCTTTGTGTTTTGCCACTCAGCTGTTGCAGTTCCTCCTAGCCCCTAAAGTTATTAGGTGTTAATTTTATGAGATTACAGCCCAGCTCTACTGATGCCTTGCTATTTGATACCAAAACGTCTTTATTACCAAGCACATGGATTTCTTAACCTTTCTGTGCTGATACAGAAATCAGTTTGTTGTTCTATTACCCAAACCAGTAACAGACTGGAGCATTCCCCAGGCTGAGTCCTTCCACTACCCCAAATACTGTGACACAGCCAGTTAAGAAATGAAGCCAGCTCTTACCTAGGTCACTATGATTCCTAACCCTCCCATCCGATCCCCATGTCCCCCAGCAGAGGGGAGGGTTAGGAAGGAGGATTTCACCCAAAGAGGTCACGCTGAACCTACAGTGTTCCAGGGCCACTGAACCTCCTTGAGTCACTCATTAAGTCAATAGAGCAGGAAAAAGCTGGTAAAAATAGAAGGCAGGAAAAAGCTGGCAAAAATAGAAGACAGGGAAATAAAATAAAATAAAATGTGAGGCATCCATTCAGACACTTTACCAGAGGCACTTTTTTCCCCAGTGCCCCACACCTGCAGGGAGGATGGGTGCTGCTTATCAGGCAGGTTATGTAAGTGAAGTGCTCTATATTTATCAGGAGTGTGTGGTGCGCACACCTCGAGGGTCAGATGCCCAGCAGTTTGGAGAACATTAGCTCCCTTAATGAAGTGGTGGGGAGGAGGACCTAAAAATATGTCTGTGCTGCAGAAGGACATCATTGAGTGCGCTGGGAGCCAAGGTCAGATCACCCCACGTGTCTTTTCAGCTCTAGATGAGGTTCTGATGCCACACTCAGATGTTGAATGCCTCTAAAAAAGCAGGCTCCATGCTGCACTAAGCATCCTTTCAAACTTCTGTGGTGATGTTGGATGTTGAACCATTGCCTAACAGAAGGGAAAGGCCCCCAGTCTGTGTTATAAACACTTTAGTGCAAATTCAGTCTCATTTTTGGGCTGTTCTCCCTCTAGCCCTGAGTGCTGGGCTCACCTCTTTGCTCTGGGCTTCAGCTTTGTAACTTAGGGCGTCCTGCATGGAAGAAGCTTAAAGGCTGGAGGTCGGGCAGGCTGTGGGTTTCTTGCTTCTTGTGTGAAGGAATCAGACACACAAAAGGCCAATGATGACTGTATAATGCACCCTTAGCAAGTCTGCAGATGACACTAAGCTGGGTGGAAGAGTCGATCTGCTGGAGGGTAGGGAGAATCTGCAAAGGGATCTGAACAGGTTGGATCACTGGGCAGAGTTCAATGGCATGAGGTTTATCAAGGCCAAGTGCCGGGTCCTGCACTTGGGGCACAACAACCCTGTGCAGAGATACAGACTAGCAGAAGCCTGGCTGGAAACTGCCAGGAGGAGAGGGACCTGGGGGTGTTGGTTGACAGCGACTGACCATGAGTCAACAGTGGCCCAGGTGGCNTGGAGAGGAGGGAGCTGGCCTCTTCTCCCTTGTGACAGGGGACAGGACAAGAGGGAATGGCCTCAAGATCCATCAGGGGAGGTTCAGGCTTGATATCAGGAAAAATATATTTCAAGGAAAGGGTCATTTGGCACTGGAACAGGCTACCCAGGGAGGTGGTTGATTCACCTTCTCTGGAGGTGTTTAAGGGATGGGTGGACGAGGTGCTGAGGGACATGGTTTAGTGATTGATGGGAATGGTTGGACTCGATGATCCAGTGGGTCTTTTCCAACCTGGTGTTTCTGTGATTCTATGAAAGAACCATGATTTTGCTCCAGGACCACCTCTCTCCTACTGGGATGTGGCCAGGAAAAGGGGCAGTTGGAGCCCCTTTTTACCCTCAATAGTGGTCTGCAGCAGTGCATCCCCGGTATGTGTCCTCCATCCCGCTGGATGCTTGGGAAGCAGGAGGTGCATGACACACACTGCTGGCTGGTGTCAGAGCCAAGAGCAGAGCCCAGAATGCTTTTGCCCCACATCTGCGTTCCACCCACAGTGCCACAAGTCTGGCAGCTGTCCCGCATGCGGCAGAGAACACCGAGCCCCATTGCTCCCCGTGCACAGCATCCTCCTCGACTTCCCAGCCCTAAATGATGCAGAAAGTCTGCTAAGGACTTTTCTGCTGGAAGGACTCAGTAGGAAGCAGCTAATGCAACCTTTTTGCTCATCCACAGTACTTGGGTCCAGTGGGTAATAAAGCCACAGGCTCCTTTCTCATTAATCCCTAATCAGGCTTTCTCTTACACAGCGCTTTCTGCCATCAGCAGTGGAGAGCTGAGAGCCTCCTTTCACACCTGCTGAGGTGGCAGACCCAAACACCTTGCTGTGATCTTGCATAAAACACTCCTCATGCTTGCTGGCAGCGCTTCCTGGAAAAGACACCCTCCTTTCACCAGTGAGCTTAGAAAAGCAGAACCTCTAGAGGAGGGCAGTGTCTGCAACGAGGCAGATCCTCAAAGAATGTGAAGCCACAGATGGTTTATTGTGTCGTTAATTATGGATATATGTAAAATGGAGGACTTCCCTACCTATCAATACCTAACACACTCCTTGGAACCCCAGCTAATTCCTAAGCAGTGCTGGTGAACAGCAGAGCAAGGCTAAAACTGAGCTGTGCTGTTGTACCCTCCAAGGTTTCTGCAGCCTGTTACACAAACAAGGAGGGAGGGTATAACCAGCCACCCCTTTCCAGCCTCCACAGAGAGAAGACACACACCCATCTACCAAAGCCAGAGAGCCATACAACTAAAGACATGGTTTGTTCCACACAGGTGCACACAGAGCATGTCATGCAGTAGAAAGAAAACAGCAAAACTAACCCCGTGCAATGCTTTAGGTCTTTATTGTTGCAGTAGAATAGCTGGTACATGGCTAAAACATTCTGATATAGTCAGTGAACTCTGAGGACTAAGGCTTTCTGTAGGTTTGTGGTATCTGGTGTTTCCTTACCCACAGTGGACATATAAAATCAGTTATAAAAACACAGATCTTTCTTAAACAAGAGATTGATGCAATGCACAAAACTTAGGAACTACTTTTCATATGATCCAGACAACGTCTTAGAGAGCAGCTTTGGGCTTTGCAGCTTTGCACCCAGAGAGCTGCCTAGGTGTGACATCCTGCTGGCCAGATGAGCCTGGTGACACACACAGACAGGATTTCAGCCTTCTCTTCAAAGCAGAGACAAGGAAACCCCTGATGTGATGGGGAAACATTTATTGAGCAAAAGAGCACGGTATCCATCACAGCAGGGAAAGCAGTCATTGATCTTGGATAACATAAACGAGACCCGTAGGGCCCACAGTCTGAGCAGTTGCCACTACGTGTCCCACAAAGGGGACAGGTGATTCTCGGAGCACCAGCACCTTTCACATACAGCACTGAAACCATTTCCAAGTGATTGACCCAGCATGTCCTAGTGTACTGTGAGTAGAGAAACAGGCCGAGTGAGAATAAAACAAGTCTCAAAAAAATCTGTACACTGGAACCTTTGGAGTAAAAAATCTACAATCTTATCAAAGAGACAAAAAAGCTTTCACAGACAGATGCTCCCCCAATTCCCTAAGCACTTTATGAAAAAAAAATGCTTCTATACCCACAAAAATTTTTATTCCATTTTATTTTCCTGTCTTGCATTTCCAATTGAGCTGGAAAACGATGCTCCTAATGTGAAAATTTACATCAGTCACAAAGCCAACACCCTTCCTTGAGAAGAGGATTCTTCACTCACCATGTGCTGCCCTGCATGACAGAATCTGACAAGTAGATTATTCATTCCCTCTGGTCTGGATACGAGAGATGGAGATGAATTACAGAGCTGCAATATGTTCACCACATTGCAGCAGGTTACGTGTTTGATTCCAGCTGCAGAAAACTCCTTGTAAGGGTCAACGATGGGCTGCATTTGATTGCATTTTCAGAGCCCCGCTCTAATTGCACATGGATGCAAATCAGTCACTGCTGCATGACCAGGACTCACACTGATGTTTCTGACACATGTGATGACACCACAAAGTTCTCTGAATGACTGACAAAAGCACAGCCAATATTTATGTCACCAACACATAAAACTCGTCCTTCCAAGTCGTTCCTGAAGACTGTGTTAAGGCTGTTGGAGCAGTCTAGCCATGGCTACTCCTGGTGTGACAGCACAGCCCTGGCTCAGGACAGACTAGAAGAAGCCTCTGAGGCTTTATTTAATGATAAATGAGGTTTTTAGGTTTTCCCTTGCAGCAAGTTACCTGGATGTGCTGGGAACTGCACCAAAGCAGAATATGAGGAGAGGAAAACCAGGCTATGTAGGTTTAAGCTGCACTTGTGCCTTTGAAATCACAGAACTACATTAAATATGGTCCCCTTAATGTAGAAAGAACCTCCTTCCACTCGTGACAATGAAACACCAGTTGTCAGCCTCCGAGGACTCGAATATAAATATGAAAAACTCATTAAGAAACATAACCCTAAATATAAACCTACTTTCATTTAAGAAAAAGGGGATTAAAAAATCAGTAAAACAGATGGCTTCAAGTACTTTCCATATAATAAACAATTACTCATTATAAGCATAGATTAAAAAATACTTGTCACCTTGCAGCAGACAGTTGAGGAGGCTGGTGATTCGTTCAGAGAATGGCCTTTGATAAAAACACATCGACAACTTGTGTAGTGTTGTAATTTAGAAGAACACAGATGTGTTTTCCACGCTGACCCAGTGCTTGAGATACTCGGCACAAGAAACACTTCGCTCTGACATTTCATGGCAACGTTACTGAGCATACAGAGCCAGGCCATCTCAGCACAGCTCAAACAAGAAGCCTTCGTGTGTTGCAGCAATACAGGGAATCAAGTGGTCCAACATTCTTGAGGTTTAAAGACAAATCCAACATGAGTTGGCCTACTGGTGATGTTTATGTAGTTTATGATGTCAGCATGAACACCACTTGTATTATATATGACAAGGAAGCTCCTCGTGAGAGTTAAAGCCTTCAGGCTTTCTGAATGTCATGCAGAGAAGGGAAAGGGTTTTGAGTAGGAGCCCTCAAAAACTGCAAAGGTGGTTGGAAAGGGAACAATGTCATCAGGCAACAGAAGAGAATGCCACAAAGGGAAGATGTAGCTCAATTCCCTCTGGTGTGATGGTTTGAATCCCATCTCTGGCACCCACAAGGGACAACCACTGCATCAGACCTATTTCAGCAGGTCTGGCCGATACGCATGGAACGAGCAGTCTGCCTACTTATCTACAGAGACAAACACCCAAGGAAGCAACGTGCAAACCAAAGAAATGCTTCAGAAAAAGGTATCTTGTCTATTCAAAAAAGTTAAAAATTATAAAATGTTTTCAATCAAATAACGTCTACAAGGACACCCTTTTGAAAAACATTGGCCAGCTACTCAGAGACAGACACTTATTTTTAACTCTACAGGCAAAAACACCAATAATCCAGCAAAAAGCCAGCCCCCCTCTCCTCCAGCTCTGTACACTACAGCAGGAACAAGTCTCCTGTAGCTCAGGAGGAGACTGGAATAGTGAAAAATCAAAACTTAGCTGCACAGACCTATTAAAGAATCAGGTAAGATTTAACCAGCCAGTGCTGGTTTTTTTTTTGCACTATACTACGAGGCTGCAAGGCTTAAAAATCCTTCTGAGTGACCAAGCCAGAGTGGCTGAATAGTGGTGGGCTCAGCAGTGTCTGGAAAAGCTTACATGAAAATTATTTTAAAATAACTTGAGTATTTGAAATAGAAAAAAGAAACAGAACAACTTTTCCTCCAACTTCCACCTGTACCATCACAACACTCTTACACTTACCAGCTTTCCAAATTTGATGCTCACCGTACGACACTGTGGTTACACAGAAATCACACATCTGTGTGTCTCAGCTGGAGATTCTGGGTTTCTACAGTAAAGTTCAGTGCATGTCACATTTACCAGAGTCCTTTCGATTGTTCTGTAATCCAGCAGTGTGTTTCTCGGTTACAGCAGAATGCAGCTGCCAACTGCAGGCCAGGGCAAAGTTGAGAGTACATTCAAGAGAGAAAACTACCACTTTCACATGTAGCAATAACTAACGTCGTCTTTCTTGTCACAGAATCGAGTGCAAATGTCTAGCAATGGCAACAATAACAGACAATTCTCATGCAAAAAATTCTTCCCTGTGCACAACATTCGCAGGACATCTCTAAACCACCCCTTTTTACGTCTTTCCCTATCCCAGAACTAATTGGTTTTTATTTTTGTTTCATGAAATTTCTGTTGCTTTTTGAAGTATCGATGGCAAGCAAGTTCAATCAGTTCCAGCCCACCAAAGACTTTTTGCTGTACAACAAAGATGACGATCATGGCTGCAAAATACCATCGTGCGAAGCTATACAGGTACAGCAGCGCAAGCACAATCAGTGGGAACAGCATCCAGTACACGAGTGAGATGCATTTCACCGCAAGAACCCTGAGCTCAGATTTGCACGGTGGAACGATGCCTTGCCCTGTTGCACTGAAGCACTTTCCACCTTCATAGAAGCGTCGGAGTCTCTCCTCTTTCTCTTCCCAGCGCTTACGGCACCAGAGCTGCAGCTCCTCCTTGGAAGTGGGCACTGCCTCTATGGGATACCTCTGGACATGGAAGTGAATCTCCTTTGGGAAGTTTCCAAACAAGAGGTGCTTCTCCGTCTGAGGAATGTTTTGGGGGTACGCCACAGTTATGTCATGGATAGCATCGAGATTGTCACCTAGAAGAAAGGTTTGGGGAAAAAACAGTCAGTGTGGACCACTAAGAACACTAATTCACTTCAAGGCATGATTGAAAACTGTCCAAAAGAAAGAAAGCCCGGGCATACATTAGCTCTGCAGTTTTTTTATCTGCTAAAGTATCTAAAGGCTGAGAGATCAAACTTTTCCCAATCATTATCTGTTCTGAATCTGAGTAAAAAACTTCAGGAACAAAATCATGCACTGCACAAATGGTGAATTACAGCACAGGGAGTAAGAGAGCAAAGTCAATTGTGAAGGAGAGAAGACGCACACTGAGTCTTGGATAAAGAGCAGAGCATGTGAGGCTAATTTTCAGCCATTCATACCTGCTCTGCAAGTTAAAATGGCTTTTAACTAATGAAATACAAGTTAGTGTATGCTCCTGTGAACACTGCAAACGAGTCCATCCGATCTGGTGTGAGCGGCATACACAATCCTAATTTACTGGAGATGGAGAAAACGTACATGAAACGTCTACCATCTAGGTATCAGGTTCTCATTAGGCCTAGATTATCTCACAGAGGATGAGGAGTGTCTCTGTAGGTCAGCAAGCTTTGCAGAGTGCTCCAGTCAACACAACCTCTTTAGATCTGACCACCCAGAACTGTCTGGAGGGGACCTGCTGCCCACTGCATCCCAGAGCTGGGAAAGACAAGTACAGCAGAAATAGTGGAGAGGCCCAGCTTTAAGTAAATCAGAATCAGCTGCTGGGGTAAAGTGAGTACAGTTAGCCATTTACAAAGCAATGCTGGATCAGAAATCTAAGGGAATTCTGATGAAAACCCCTCTCCTCATCATTCCCATGCCTGACCGAGTCAACACTCCTAAAAGGCAATCAGCATTGTCAAAGTGGGGTTTGCTCGCACATCACTGTGCTCAGTGTTTTTACACGGTGCACTTTCTCAGTAACCTCCTTATCCCCTGGCCTCCGACCAGACATTCTTTTTAGATTTCATAAAGTAAATTCTGCTGGTGTAAAACCAATCTAAAAATAGGCGTCTGCTGCACTGGATGTTGCATAACTGGTGAGTGCTGCCAGCAGTGATTTATCCCGCTGTTCTTGTTTGGCCGCCTGGCTCAGGGCAAAATAGAACCGGAGACCAAAATCTGCCTCCAGTTGCAGCAGCTGAAGATTTTTCTTCTCACAGATGATGTCACTTCTTGCAAAGATGAACAAAACCTACTTTTTAGCCCCACTATGGTCTCTCCAGTGGCTGGCACTTGGACCACCACGTGCACACCCACCAAGTGTCCTCACCCAGGAAAACAGCTAGAGATAAGAGTTTAAGGAGCAGAAGGGGAAGACCAGGCTGATCAGGTGCCAGGCATGGCCAGATGAATGTATTGACCAACCCCAGTTACATGGGACCAGACCCTTTTACCCCTTATTCATTCCTATGTTTTCCCAAACTTGTCTTTCGCAAACCACCTCGAACCATCCTTTTCCCCATTGCTGGTTCCTCCCCTAACTATCCCATAATAGTCCTACATAATAAAAAAAATGCTCCTCTTTGGGATCCGGTAACGAGTTCCAGAGCTCTGCAACCAGTAACCCCTTTAGTAAAGTGATGGACAGAAGATGGTACCTCATGGTAATGGGTGTCACCCTGGCCCAAGGGACAACAGCTCCCCATGGGAGGGACTCTTCCTCTGGGATTTGGGTTTTCCCTGTCTGCTCCTTTGCGTATGGGCAGACAAGTTCTTTTATCTCACTGTCTGTTATTAAACCTTATCAACAAGAGCCTTCTATTAGGTTAAAAATAAAGATATTGCAGGTAAACTGAAAATTACTTCTAATTTTGTGTATTCAATAATACAGTGTCAGAACAGAATTATAACCTGGGAAAACCCAGGGTGAATAGACAAGGCAGGATTAAACTATTTTAAGCTTCTGTCAAAAATATTCACTCAGAGAGTACTGCAAGGTAGATACTAGAGGTGAACACTTCCCCAGGTAATGCTCAGTCCTGCAGCACAGCACCAAACGAAGTGGGCTGGATGGACCCCTCCCCTCTGCTAGCGGCATCACTTGGAGCTCAAGCATCACTCGTTCTTCAGTTGTGGTTCATGTCAGTGACAAGGACATGTTCTTGCTCCTACCTGGGACTGACTGATGCAAGCTCACTGTAAGAAAGAAGGATTTACTTAAGCAACAACTTCAGAGACAAGACGATGATTCAGAACAGAACCTCCTAAGGNTGAAGTGGGCTGGTTGGACGGACCCCTCCCCTCTGCTAGTGGCATCGCTTGGAGCTCAAGCATCTCTCGCTCTTCAGTTGTGGCTCACGTCAGTGACAAGGATATGTTCTTGCTCTTACCTGGGACTGAATGATGCAAGCTCACTGTGAGAAAGAAGGATTTATTTAAGCAATGACTTCAGGGACAAGACGACGATTCAGAACAGAACCTCCTAAGGCCAAAATGACCATCACTGGGCCAAAAATGAGGGTGGGTGCCAGGTAAATGCCCACAATGAATTGCTCAGACTCTCAGCAGTCTGGAGGGTGAATGGGCAGCTGAGTCTCCCCAGCACTAACACCATTTCCATCCCCAGTGAGGATCGTAGCAGCTGTAATTTTCCTCTTTTATTTACCACTGACACTATAACTTGCACAAGGATTATATACTCTCTTTCTTGCATTAATCCAGCAGAGAAGATGCTATTCTTAACCACAGCCCATCACAGAGCAGCACATGAATGAGCTGTTGAGCTGGAAGGGGAGAGGTATACTGAGATGTTCTTACAACAAAATATTCAGAATCACCTTAAAATAAGCTGTTCTGTAAAAAATGGGACCAACACCTGAGGCCCTCGTCCGTTCCACTTCCCACCACGATACAGCTACAACTGCATTCTCCTATCCCCCATCACACATCTCCAGATGTTTCACACATCTCCAGGCTGTCATGAAGTGCTTCCCCAATGCCCCTTAATACCTTCTTTATACACATTTCTTTGGGAAATGCCACAGGAGGAGGGTTGGCATTTCTGTGAATAAACTGATCAGCAACCCAATCAGAACAGGTAGGGAAGCAAGAAGAACAGGAGCAGCTGTTTCACAACACCAAAGTACTGTGCCTCAGCTTTGAAATGAAGATACATTTCTGGACAGTAAAACAAAAGCAATCTAAAACTGCTGCCTGAGAATATCACTGCCTCGGCTCCTGAGCTGTTAGTCTGTTGTTTTTGTTGTTTTTTTTTTGAAAGCACATGACCAGGAGGGAGCAGCTTCAAGGATTTACAGCCCCTCCTGGGAAATATCATCCCTGTGGAGATTTAAAACTTCAGGCAGCCCTCTTTAAAGCAGCAGTGTCAGCCAGGGTTAATCTAAATCGCTCTCAACTCAGCAGTTATTGGAAATCTTTTTTTGGGGTAAGTGTTGCAATCAAATAAACAACAAAAAAAGACAGAATGATAATAGATGATCTCCAGAGGTCCCTTTCAACCCCTACCATTCTGTGATAATGCTGGCCTTGATTAACCCAGCAGAGAGATCCTGCACACCAATTCTTTCACCAGCTCTCCCATTTCCCACTGGCACTGGGACAGAAGGAGAGAGCGAGAAAGATCTTCCACCTGCTGACACCAAGGACTTAAGGACACTCTTGTCCCTGAGGGTGGGAGCCTGGGGAAGGGGCAGCTTGGCTGCTTTCTGCTCCTCAGTGGAAGAAGTTGTGCTGCGTACAAGAGTAGAGGACTACTGGGATCCACTCCAGCCTGGCCAGTATAGAGATCATGAGATAAAAGGACATCCTCAGAGCTATCAGCAATCGTTATGTGGGGTTAATTCTTTCTTTAAATACACTTAAATCCTGTAGTTTTGCCGCCTGATGACACATCTCATTAATTTGTAAACCAATATCATGAACTGAAGTTGTTTGGGGGCGGGGAGGGGAAGACTTTGAAATCTCTGTAAATACCTAATTTAATTATTAATCATTTTAAAGAGGAATCTCCAAGCAGATGAGGGAAGAAGCTGCAGAGCAGGAGGGACCCAGGCATTGCATGGGGGAACCTGTAGACCCAGTGGCTCCTTTGTCAGGTTGCCCTGGGGCTGCTGTTCTTCTGTCCTCGCTCCCTGGCTCTGGAGGGTTAGTTTACAACTTGCAGTGCAAAAGCTGGTTGAACTATAAATAAAATGCAAAAATATGTGGTGAGCAGGGAGCAGAGGCATAAAATGGTTGGAATAACAAGTTATTTTCAGTCACTCGGGATGACCAGGCATAACCGACTCACCAGCCTTTATCATTCCCAAACTATATTTACCAGATCCAGATAACAAAAATGCTGTGTTTGCTGCTCCTCCTGCATTTCTGGTCACTCCTGGCCTCCCATACTACGTGTTTGCTCCACATACACCTATGGGATTTGTTTTTCATATGTAAGGTACATGTTAGGAAGGAGCAAACACATTGTTCCCAGGCTTACAGGACACCACTACCGATGTATTTCATCTAACAGTGATGCACTGATATGCATCGCTCCACTAAGCTCCAACATGGATTTCCTGGCAAGCAGCCAGCAAATTCAGGCACAACTCACAATTATGCCTGAAATAAAGATAATTTATTACACTGCAGTGAAATCCTTTTAAAAAGCGTCACATGCACTCTACCTTGCCATGATGTCTTTCTACACGGGTAAATGTACGTAAATTTGGAAACGGCTGATTTTTTTAAAAAGTATATATAAAGAAAGCTAAGTAAGGCATTCAAGTATTTCTGGAATGCTAAGTACCACGATAGTTATCAAAAATAGGATATCAAATATCCTTAAAATAAATCACAAGTGCAACCAGAGTCTGTGTAAGCAGGTCAAGCTTATTCTAATTCTTCTAATATAGCAGACTTCCCACCTTACCTCACTGTTATTTGGCCAGGGATCTGAAATTACTGGGTGCAGAAAATTAAGAAAACCCTACAATGTGCATTTCTCTGCTCTCTGCCTGGATGAAGACTCTCTCCCCAGTTCATTCCATTAGATGCTATTTACTTATTCTGAAATCCTCCCACAGCCATCACTTTTTCCAAATACATATATCCTTTTTTTTAAAAACAGCTCTAGGGTTTGCCAGGATAGGAATCCTCTCATCACTTTCTCATCATTTTTAACCATTTTCAGACTGCCTTGGACAGAAAAACATCAGACTCCAGCTGATCTGCACACAACTTGTTTGGAATCCTGTATTTGGGAAATCAAAACAAAGCTTTGAGGAGCAGAGAAAAACAATCCACCACAGGTATTCAGAGGGAAACAATTGTGGCAAACTTCACTCAGAAGTCAAAGTGCATCCTATCTCCTCCAAAACACCATGGACTCTGCACTTTCCACCAACTCCTAGCTCAAGCCAAGGGAGGAATGCCCTGGGAACTGCAAATCCAACATGGCATTGTCACAGCAGCCATAGGCAAATAAGCAATGGCAGTAAAGAGATTTCATTCTTGGCTCCCAGTGTATGACAGTCATTATTCTCTATGATTCAGATGTAGAGTTCAGCTTCCTCTTCTCGCCTTACTCTATTTTGCTTCCCTTTTGAACAGCTACAGATGAGTAACCTCACGTTTACTCAATGCACTTGGCTGCCTGTTCCCATCACTACCCAAAGGCAACCACTAGAGAGTCCCCTTCAGCTGTGCAGGGACTAGACACAGGTCTACAATCCTGCCCTCTCAAACTCTCCCAGGCTTGCTAATGATCGTGCAGCTGTAGCAGACCAAGAAACACAACCTGGAGTTAGTAGTGAACCTGTTTTCCTCACAATACACAAGATGAGATGGATGATGTGCCCAGTACCGTGATATTTGGTATATAAGAGAGGAAACTGGAAACGCATTCAAACTTTGGAGAGACTCAGTATCGCAAACATGGCTCACGACAAACCAAAACACCAGATGAAAATGTAACCTGCACCAGAAATAGAGCATGAACTGGATGTTGAAAAACAACCTGCTTCAGCCACCTCGGATATCGGGATGTAGCGCTTCTGCAGATGTCCCGAGCCGATCCCTCACATTTTGTAGTTTCACAAGTTGTACTATTGCCATTCTTGGTCACAGCAGTTTGTTTTCATTTCTGTGTGTGAAGCAAGAGGAAGGCAGAGCAGCACGAGGAGCCTGACAAGAAGGCACAAGTTCAGCACACAGAAAACTGTTCGGCTCATACATATATATGCGTATATGGATATATCTACTACATTGTGTGTTGGCCCTACCTTGTTTTAAATCCAGAACAATGATTTTGCTCTGAAAACATTCCATAATCTGCTGTTCTGTCAGGAGGGTCTGTTTTAGTATCAGAATTCACAGCTGAGGTGCATTTACACAGAAACAAGCTCATCTGTACATCCCACTGGGTGAAACTGGGCTGGGGCAGAGCAGCGCTGGGCATTCAGTCAAGTAGCAAAGCCCCAGCCTTGACTCAGTCAACGCAGGAGAGCCTCTAACATCCTTCAGTCTTTTGTTCTTTACTGGACCCCTCGAGATGCAGCTGAACCCTCTGACATCCAACTCTAACACTGCTAACTCAATTTCCATGGTTTTCAAACCCCAGAGCCCCCGGGTACAAGAGTGCACAGCACGGTGCAGAACAGGCATTGAGAGCCACACTGCCTGCGCTGGGATAGGAACTCGTTGTTCCCAATCCCCTGGTGCTAAAACAGTTTCCACCAGACCATGATACACACAAGTGGACAAATCTTATTAAATTTAATCAGCCCAGTGCTTGGGGAGCCATCTTAATCAGAAAGGGATTTAATGAAAAGCTGCAATTCCAATGAATACTCGTTAATTATGAGTGACTAATATTTATCCACAAAGAGGAATTTATTTCAGGATTAGTCTGAGACCTGGAAGAAGCCAAAGACATCAATTTAATAATGGAACGCCTAATTAAAGCATAATGGGAACCTAATTGTGATATACTGCTTTGTAGCGCACATGATTTATTTAGAACAATTGCTTTTCACTGGGCTCATTAGGAAAAGTTAAACAAAACACAATAGTAAAAAAGGAGAGGGAAAACCAGACACACGGGAACTTCCAAGATGATTACAATCAGCTGATGAAAGGCAGTGACATGTTTTTCAGATAAAGCGTTGCCATCCCTCCACAGGCTGTGGTTAAAGTTTCTAACGAGGGTAGTGATTGCACAGATCCTTTCCTGCCTAATGATGTGGGATCAGACCCAAACTCTGCTGAAGCTACTTGGGGGAGGGAGCTCCTTGGCTGGAATGCAGCCATAAACCTGAAGGGTCTGATGGTCTGGATCCTCCGCATGCAGAGGAACCTCACATAACACACGTGCCCTCACAGTTGCTGTGAAAGGAGAGTAGCCAGGGCAGAGAAGATGGTGCAAACCCTCTCCAGCCCTTCCCACCTGCAGTCTGACTGCTCCTCATCAGGCCCAATTTCTTTAAGAACTCATGGCCTTGCAGATGCCCACAGAACAAGTGAATGTCTCCTAATCTTCTTTCCCTACATAAAAACACAAAAAGCTGCTCGAGTAATTCTTATTGTGAAGCCAAATACCCTCCTGTCTGCAGTCTGATGGCACTGGGGTTTCTCCCCCAGTGAAGTGGGTGAGCTGCTACCCCCTCACTCACCCAAACCAAGAAGGACATGCAATGTTCATTCTGCATCACATTTTTGCAATGTCAGTGCAAACTGTTACGCTGACCCTCTATGTTTCTTTCCCTTCACTGGTCAGGTGCTAAGGAAACAAGGCATGGAAAGGTGCTGCTCCTCCACCCCATGGGCCCTGCAGAAAACAAGCATGGGGAGGTCCAGGAGCAGATTGGGACAGTGGGATTCTGATCAATGCCCTTAGCTCCAGCTCAGTTATGTTTAATTGGTGATGTGAGAACGGCTGTACCAACAGAAGGTGTCATGACAGTGCCTTTTAAAAAAAAAAAGAGGGATGCTCCAGACCCTGTGTGGAAACACTGCACCATGGCCCTGCAGAGAAACAAGGGACTACAGGCATTTTAAATGCATAGGAGCAGAGATCTGTCTCTGGAAATAAAACAGTTTGCCAACGGTTTTGTTCCAACTACTGCTCTTCGCAGGGATGCTTAGAAAAATTATACTGAAGTCAATCCTTTGAATGACAATGAGCAAAGACTGCAGGGAATGCCAGAACAGTCATTCCCGGGCCCTGATGGGAGCTGAATACTGGGCACTGACCTTGTGTTCCACATGTGGGATGCTGCCAGCCTGAGAAGTAAATACTGAATCCCTACCTCAAGGGCAGCAAAAGAGTCAGGTACGAGCCTGTGGTTCACCTTGAGATCGGGTCTCAGTACTGCAAGAATGAGGCTGAGAGAGAGCACTTATCCCTGTACATGAGACAAATGAGTCGCCTCTGCCTAAGGCAAACAAGACCAGGTTTAGGTTCAGAATCTGTGCACAGTACCTTCACGTGGGTTTTTATACAGAACAGAAGCAAGCACATGCTGACAGCTGAATTGGAGAAGAGGAAACGCTGTAAATGCTTGTTGCACAGGCCTCTCGGAACAGAAGTCCCAGACTGTTTTCCTAAAAGTACCTGCTATGCACTTCTATCTTTGGACCCCGGCAGAACATGTAACTGCATTAGCACTGCATGCTAGAAAGCTCTTACAGCAGTCACTACTGGTTATAACACAAATATGAACATGCACATAACTAAACCACAATGAATAAAACCTACTTGGGCAGCTCTATTTATTTCATAGGAATCAGAGCAATAAATGGCCTGTAAGTTGAAAAGTCATTGTTGTCAGCACACAATTGTTTTCCTTAAATATTTTACTTGGGAAAAATGAAGCCTCTTAAATTTCACACAGCGCACTGAGAGGACAATGCTTAATTAATGGGAGAGACTATATCTCAGAGCAGAAAATCCTTTCTGGCTCTGTTTTCCATAACTACACTTTACTGTGTCTAACGGACTTGAGTTTAGAAACACTTTCCCTCCAGGTTGCCTGGATGATGCCTTTGCACGTTGCTCCCCCAGGACTTGCCACTGACAGCACAAAAGGCATCGTGCAGTCCTTGCTCCACAGATTCCTCCACCAGGAGACCCTGAGTGTATCAGATCAGGAAAAAAGAATGTGGAAACATGCACATCACTAGCACATCACAGAAAACCCCATGTGCCTCGCTGGTACCGTCATATTTTCCCTAAGTGCTTGTGTACACAACACAGTTGACTGCAGTCAGCACCCAGTTTTGCTAGTCTCAACATTTTGGCTCAGCAGCCATGAACGAGCCAGACACCACCTGCACCTTCACCTTCAGGTGAAGACTGCTATTCTCACTCATTTATGGACACAGACAACAGTGGGAGCTTCAGCTTGGAGGGAAAGAGCAATAGCTCTCCTGACCACCAATTAAAACATTGCCTCTGCTCTGGAGGAATGAGAGTCAGTAAAGAAACCTGGCCCAGGGCTGGTGGAAAGCTCTGAATTGCAGAAAGGCTTTGCTGTGGTACAGCACAATGTCCTCATCAGCCAGCCAGGAGCTACTGGATGTCTCCCATTTTCCATCCCAGTGGAAAGAAAAAAGCTTTTCCTAAAAAAGGAAACAAACAAGTTGCTACTGGTTCCCATGGCAGGTCCACAACAGCAGTGAGAGAGTTTGAGTTTATCTGAAGAGCACAACCTCTCATTTGAGGAATGGTGACAGCCGGACTTTTCAAGATCTGTGGAATGATGAAAAGCCAGTTCGTCTTTCACAAATAAACAACGGGGCAATAAAAAATCCAGAGTAGCTCGGCTGAGTTCAAAGACAGTTTAGCCCTAAGAGGTAGTTCTGGTAAAAATCCTTCTCTCCGTGGGCAAACACAAGCCAAAGAGAACTTCTGCAGTTCTGCTGTACTTCTTGAAACATGGAAAACATGATGAATACTGAAACCCAAATTCCATTGCTCCTCTCAGTATGCTTTCTGCTAAGCAATAGTGACACAAACCGACTCCCACCAACTCTTCCATCTGCCTTGTTTATGAGAGTATTAAAAACAAGTAAACAAACCAAACAATAAGCAATTATAGCATGAATATCTCTGGAACTACACATAATTAGTGACTGAGGCAAAAGAAACGCAAAACAAGAAGTAAGATCTCTTGGTTTTAGCCTCCCGAAGCCATGTCGACCTACAGTCATAAGTTTATTCAGCGATGACAGCAACTTTAACTATGCTGGTTCATCACAGAAATGGCCTTTCAAATGTCAAAGCTTACAACAAAATCCATTCTGCAAACTGACAACTTCTGTTCAAGCACCTGCAGTAACTCATGTTTAAGTGGACTGCACATCAAAGTGACAAAGGCTTTGATTAGTTCTTAAGATGTATTGTATGTCAGATCCAAACACGATGTAAGAAGAGGGAACACACTGCTGCAGTAACAGTGAATGTCCCAGAAAGATTATAAAATGGAATATTTTTCTAGATCAGCCAGTGATTCGAGATGCTGTCACGGTATCACTCCCCACTCACCAACTCAGACATGAATGAATAATTCCATCCATAGAGTAAAGCCTTGGCACACGCTGGCATTTTAAAATGACTGGTACATTGACTTATGGCGCTGCCTGTGATGCAATAACCTCATAGGTAAGAGCCCCAGGATGGAAATGAACTGGATACTGTCCATCTATCTTCACTGACTTTCAAAACACTTCTCCTTCGACGCTAAGAGTGACAAAATAGGTACCGATGTGGTTTTAGACTTAGTGGTGAATTATCTTACCTAACCTGAAACAGGAAGCTGATGGAGGTCTGCAAGGCTGTCCAACTTTACTGTATTGACATCTTTAAAGCTATTTTGGCTCCTTCTCAGTTACAATTTCAGGGCACATTTCTATTCCACTCCCTGAGCCACACACATTCAAGAGAACTAGCACACAGTAGTAAGACTGGTGCAGCTACAACTACACTGCTTTCCTGGCAGTCCCAGCACAGTCACAAGGTCAAATTAACTACCTCTTCCTAGTTACTTCCCAGAGCATCCTCCTGGGGTTTCCTGCAGGAAAATCCCACTGGGATTCCCAAAGGAAAAAATTCAGATGTGTCCAGTCCTCCTTTATTTGCTCGAATGAGACTTAGTGGCATCTGTCACCTCTGGGCAGGCTAACATCAGGCCGGGTACATACATTATCCCAGTTCCTTCCCAGATAGGTCTCGGTACCACAGTGGGATTTATGTGGAGCCTGAAGTGACACTGTCAGCAAGGGCAGAGCAGGGGACTCGTCAGCAGCCCAGACCCTGGTACCTCCCCAGAGCCACCACGGTGTTCTCAGCCGACTGAGGCCAGACACGCACTGCGGTTTTAGCATCCTCCACAGAAGGACACATTGCATCCGTTTACAGACAGCACAGGCACACTAAAACGTAATTAGAGTTTATACAGCACTTAGAAAATATACAACAGCACTCAAACTCTTCCAAAGAACGGTGTACGGTAAAAGGGGAAACGAGCAGATGAGCAATTACCTCTGCCTGCACTGGAGACAGACTGCTACTGCCAGGGGCTGAAAGCGAGCTGTGACGCACAAGTATGCAATAAAACCAGAAATGCATCCCCTAAAGCCAGATGAAGATGACTGAATGCCGAGGAAATACGCATTGTCAAGGGAGGGTTCTGAAACCAATGGCAGGTCAATCATTTCCTCCTGACATCATGAGGACCTCAACTGAAAGTGGTGATGCTACAGCTGATCTATGATGCTGCTTCCAACTTATCAAACGTGATGCTTTTCCTTTCATGATCTCCTGTCTGAAATTGTCTGCCAGGAACAATACCTGTCTCTGTTTTGAACACTGAAAAAGGGAAAACAAGAGCAAAACACCACTAACTGCACGCTGCCCTGCATTCCTGATTCCTAAGTATACATTCTCAAAGGGCTCTTTTAAGAAAATATTTACTTTTTGGTTGCTATGGTGATCATCTTTGCCAGCAGTTTATAAAAATAGGAATGGCTAAAAATAAAAACCCAAAGGAAGCTAAGGCACTAAAAAAGGAATATGGCATGCAGATTTGCCTGCTTCAGAATAAATCTGCATTCAGTGTCCTGCAGCAGCACGTTTTACAAAGGGAATTAAAGCCATGAAATTAACATTTTAATGAAGTAGAGAGACCATTGACGTCAGGACTACTCACTGATTGCTGCTTCCAGGTGGCCTAATGAGATGAAAATGAAGTTTATATCTTCAGCTTGTCTAAGCCGGGCTTGTTTTGTGACTGTGATTGAATTTAAATGAGAAGATACTGCTGTGTGCAAACATGTCTAGGCTGGTAAGTAGCCTTATCAAATCCAGGCATAATAAATGCTTCATTTTAAATATTTTATGTTAAGAAAAGGGACTTCAGTCTTCGTTTCACAATTCAACACAAATGCAAAGCCAAACTTGTATCATTAATTGTACAGTACATCACAGCTTTTGGACTCAGTGCTCCAGGAATTCTCCTATAAAATCTTTACTGCAAGATGTGCTCATTCTTCTACCAAGACACAGGAAACTCTCACAAAGGTGGAGGAGGAAACCATACGTCCAATGCAGCCTGAGGAAAACCCACAATGCAATGTTCTGGCATCAGAGGCACGTCAGACGTTAAGGTTTAATGATGGAAGTGTGGGACCACCACACTGGGAACTACAATGAAAAAAACCAACGAGGCATTACAGCACATCAGAACTTTCCTGTTCCTAAAATGCCGTTGAGAGAAGCATTTCATTCTCAGTCTTTGTTACACCTAGTAAATAGACATGTATAAATACTCTTCATTATTTCTTGTTAGAGGAATGATTCAACGTTGGTTTTGCTTTAAATACCACATTTCTGCCTAGTGAAGGAGGCAACCCTCGTGCTGGAGACACAACCTCAGAACTCTGCAAACTCCTTTGAATAAGCTATTACCGTTTCACTCTCTACCCCATGTTATAATATTAAAAAATAAACAAAAAAGCTAACCTGAAGCCAGGCTCAGTTCCTAATGCCCTACATACCCTTAAGGCCAATTCTCACTTCATCCCTGGGTTCACACGCCTGTGAAGCAGCCCACAACACTCCTCATTTCTCACTTTGTAAGATGTCCTGACATGCAATTTGCTGCTGCTGTTAACATTGATCGGCACTGGAGACGTGAGCAGGGCTCAAGAAATAAAGAAAACAAACTGCTTGACCCCCCTACCCCCGATCTACTTTTCCACATCTGGCATCCAGGACTGAAAAACAGCAATGAGGGTGTTTGTTTGGCTTGGTCCCTGACAGGATATTCTCTATTTTGTCCATTAGAACATACACAGTTTCAGGTTCGTCACAAAACCAAAAGCAGTGCATTGACAGCTATTTGCTCCTATTAAAATGGGAAAATTCTCCAGAAGTCTGCTGCTAAGGAAAGGCCCTCATTTCTCTGCGGGACGGTGCTACCAATGATTACTGCTTTCAGCAAACAGCTTCTGAACCTTTTATAGAAATCAGCTTTCCAGGCAAGATACAGCTCTGGATACAATACCTCTATTTACATCCTCTTATTTTTTTTTCTTTTTACATGTGTCTGTCCCTGTTTTCTCTCAGAACAAGGGCTGTTGCACGTGGATTATATATGAGGACTCAGTAACTGGGTTTAAAGAATGTGGCTGCTGGCAATGTGACAGTAATGCCACGCTTGAGGCCATCCCTTGCCCCTCCACAGTACAGCCAAGCGATCCACCTGGCTCTCGAGGTGGAGATTTCCAGAAATCTTTTTCCATTTCAGATTTTGCTTGGTAGGAGGCACAAAGAGATTGCTCAGAAGGACTTCATGAAACACAGAGGGAACACGGAGGCTGGGGAGGTGACAGCTCGCAGCAGAGGAACAGCCAGCAGACCCGTATCTGAGATGCTCGTGTACCACCCGCAGAATGGTCATGTTCCCACAGGCACAGAAACACCCCTGAGCTGAATGAGGGCTGCTCTCCAGACCCTGGGACAGAACATGAAGCCTCCTGATCCAGTGCTGGCACTGCCTGAATTGAGACAGCTGCCCTGGAAAGAGAGTGAGATATAAATGCAACTGTTCCACACACCATCAAAACACACACGTTGGCTACTCAGAGCAACAGCTAACACCTATCCCTACAAAAGGAGGTTTTAAGCCACTTTTACGATGCAGTTGATACAGCTAAACCAACCCAATACCAACCTGCCACAGAAAGGAGCTATTTTGCTGCCTCCTGCCCTCTGCTGAGTGCTCCTATTGCTCCCTCAGGTCCTACCTACGAAGAGCTGGCAGGAGCTAACCCTGCTAAAGAGCCGCGTTAGGACTGGGGGTGGTGGGGAATCTGAACCCCTGACTACTGATGGGAGTGGGACATGGACATTCCCTCTGCTAGCACGCAAAGTCAGGAGAGCTACCTCAGGCTGGACTGGATGCCATATGCACAGGCTGTTCTCACGTTAGAAACATCTTCCTTCATCCACCAAATGGGATAAGCACTCCCTGCCTCCCCCACCCATCCAATATGTGGGTGCAGGCTTGTCTCCTCGTGGCAGACAACCCAACCTACAGCTCACATCTGTTGTGGTGGTGAGATGCAAAGCAAGATTACACAGAACACAGCGTCCTCCCGTAATTCGTATGAATTCTGGGCCAAGGGGTGGAACATTTTTCCTTCATTATTCTGCCACCGCCTAGTGTAGCGTTTTCCTCTATCAGCTGCTATTGCCTAGAACAGCATCTGGAACAAGTTAGGTAACCAGAGGAGAATAGCAAACTTGAGCTCAGTGTGTTCCCAAGACCTGATTTTCAGAGATACAACACACCTGCAACTTTAAGCAGATGCATTACAGAGTTGAAGCACTCAAAGCCATCTGAAAAAGCCAAACCCATGCTGATGGCACCCCCTTAGGATGTGTGCCACCCCCTTCTGCACACCAGCTAAATGCCCTGGAGGCTCATGAACATTTGCTCCAAGTGTGGATTGCAGAATTTCAGCCTGGGAGGTGACAAAGACATGAATAACTTCAGCAAGATCCACATCCGAGAAGGATGTTCACAAATTCCTGGCTAGCAGCAGATGGAAAAAAACAAAGGCATGGATCCACAGCTGTTCCTTTTCTGAAATGGTGAAGGACCCATGAGGGCCTCAAGTGAGCGGCACACCCTCCACCTCCTCCAGAGGCACCTCTTTGTTCCTGCAGATAAGTGCCTTCTGCCATTCCAACTCAAATGCCTTCATCACTAATGAAACACAAAATGTACCTGCATTGTAAGCTTTATCACAAACATCTCCAAAGTACCTGAGAAGAAAATCGTGGACCCACAGTGTGCTGAAAGTGTATGTACCAGCTCTTTTTAATCCCTCCCTCAGTATCCTTATAAGATCATTTATCCAGAGCAGCAACAACTTCAGCAGATTCCTAAAATTAAAACCTTCCAGGGAGGAAGAAAAACCACACTCCATGCCACCTTCTGCCACCAGCCAGCATCCAGCTCCAACACCCATGCACCCAAAGCCCTTCCTGCTGTCAGCAGGAGATACTCAAGGAACACTGCAGTGCTTTGGAGGGAGAACAGAGTGACAACCAGGCTATACCTCTGCCTCCAGGTGTGGACAGCCCTGAACCCCTGGATATCTGCACTTGAACTCTGCAGAGCCCATGTTTAAGAAAAGACAGAGCAACTGCAATAGTTCCTTATGTTTTTCACTTCTCTCAACCAGCAGAAAAAGGAATGGCTGAGAGAGCTGGGGTTGTTTAGCCTGGAGAAGAGGAGGCTGAGGGGAGACCTCATTGCTCTCTACAACTACCTGAAAGGAGGTTGTGGAGAGGAGGGTGTTGGCTTCTTCTCCCAAGTGACAGGGGACAGGATGAGGAGAAATGGCCTCAAGCTCCACCAGGGGAGGTTCAGGCTGAACATTAGGAGGAAATTTTTCACAGAAAGGGTCATTGGGCACTGGAACAGGCTGCCCAGAGAAGGGGTTGAGTCACCTTCCCTGGAGGTGTTTAAGGGATGGGTGAACGAGGTCCTGAGGGACATGGTTTAGTGATTGATAGGAATGGTTGGACTCGATGATCTAGTGGGTCTCTTCCAACCCAGTGATTCTATGATTCAATTTATAATTTGGGACTTGGGGTGTTCTGTGATTCTTTTCCCCAAGCTGATGTTCTGTGTTTTGGGACAGCAACTTCTGTGCGGCGTTTCCTGCCTCCCAACAATCCCTTGCTCCTTCATGGTCATCTTCACTGATGGGGACCTGACAAAACACAGAACTTCCTTGTGACAGTGTAAGATGTTTAAAGCTACTTTCATGACATATTAAGTCGATGTTGTCTTTAGTGAACAGCACATTTCAGTCTGCCAGTGCTTTCCAAACCCAGAAATTTCTGCTGCATGCTTAATACAAACATTTGTAAACTGACAAATCAAACTGCGCTAATGCTTGGACCAAGGCAATTACTCCTGTTAGAGAAAGCACTGTCAAAACCAAGTAAACACCATTTTGAAAAACATGAAAACAAACCCCCATTAGATACAACATTACACCTGAGACAAACCCTGCATGGTCCCTCAGCCCTGTTTCCCTCACTCTGTACTGCATTACAAACAGTAAAGCACTTGACCAAATAATTCAGTGCAGACAGAAACTGTGATGTTGGATCCCACCCAGGGCTGTTCATAAGAAACCATGCGAGTAGGCACCTATTCGATAATAAAACTGAGTAAACACCCCTGCAAAGAACCTGGTTCAGCCAAAGAGAGAGATTTGATATCAAAGAGGAATGAAAACAACAGCCCTGGGCCAGGCACAGGCACTCTTGCCTATGACTGTAGATACAGCTACGAAAAAGTATTTATAAATGATGGTTAATGCATTTTCTCAGAATGGGGTTGGAGTTTGTGCGCTTAATATTTGTAATTGACAGGTTTTTTAGGAGACGGGAGGATTATTTTCTCTGTACACAATGTGTACAAAACCCACGCGTGCTAAAACCTGTCTAATTATCTTTTCTGCCTTTATGAAACGCATCTAGAATTTCCATCCTCAATGACACACAGGATTCTTTATTACAAGTGCCGTGAGTCACCCATGCAAATGGAACCTGCCAAGAGGTGCTTACTAGAGTCAGCTGCACAGGCAGCGCATCGCTGGCTCTGCTGCAGGTGAGTTACCTCAGCCCCTCCTCTCCCACCCACCGCCCCGATCCCCGGAGTGTTAAAGCTCAAGGATGTTTCTTGCTGTGTTTTGGGAACACTCCCATCACCTGCAAAATGAGCACGTATAAAAAGATTCTCCTGTTGGGAAGGATTCCTATCTCTTTGCCTGGTTTTGCGGTGTTTGGCAGATATGACTCACATTGGTCCTGGTTGGGACCTGCAGAGGGTTTTTATCATGCAATTCATTACAGCAGCTTTCAGTTTTATGGATGACTTTCAAAACAACTTGGTGGGTTCCAGGGAGGCTCTTAACTAGGACAGATTTACCATGAGGAGTACACAGGCCAGCTGGTTCAGATTTTAAATCGTTTCTGTGGTGTTTCCCCGTTTGCTTCTGAAAATTGCCTGATTAAGTGTAGCAGACCTACTCTTTTATGTTCCCTAATTAAGGTAATCAACAGTTTCAGGATGCCTCAAACAGAACTTGAGATTGTTCACCTCCATTTCTTAAGTGGAAGCACGATCACACAACTAAATGGTTTGTTAACTGCTTGTTTCATGCATAAGATTGCAAGTAAATGTTAACCTCTTGCATTTAGAGAGGGAACCAACCAAGATTTCACAGGAGCTATTTTTATATTCTATTCCAGAATAGAAAGGAAAGGAGTTACCTGGGAAAAAAGCTGCAGCCATGCTGCACTGAAAGAAACTGAGGTGTACTTGGTTGGGTCCACATCTGCATTCCTTAATGATATTATAGTGCTGGGTACCCTGTGAAAAAGACCTCAACCCAGCCACCACAGGAAAAGCTGGATGGCTCTGGTTTAGAGAAAAAAGCTCTGACGAATACAACCTATTATGGCATTTTGGAAATAGTTCTTCTATAAACCAAAAACCTACTCAATAAGAGCCAGAAAAAGAATGGAACCTGAGTTTTTGAAGCTTACTATTAAAAATAGCAACTCTTGATCTGAAAAACTACATATATATGTAGGTATAGCTGTGTACCTACGTGTCTTTAAAAAGCAAGTGGAAGCTTTTTATTCCTGTAGCTGTAGTGTAAAAAATGATTCAAACTGCACAGAAAGTGACTACTGGCAGCGTTCTATTGAATGTGCAAAATGCATTTGGAGGAAAACCACAATAAACCAAAACCCAAGCATTTTTTTTTGCAGCTGACAGGGTAACTAAATAAAGGTATTGTGTTTCAGCATGTTTGAAAGAAAAGATGCCCACAGAAGATGAATTACATGCAGAATGCCATCTGAGTTTCACAAAAAATTGCTTAATTGTTATTTTCAGACAGCTAACGTACTCAGAGCCCTGAAATTAGCTGTGCAGAGCTTGCCCAGTGCAGCCCCTCATAACTAACATTATGAGGTTAGGGTCTAAAATGTATAGAACCCCCTCTTATCCTCTCCTACTCATTTACTCACACGCACAGTCACCAGAGCCTCAAGTAGTTTACAGCCCCTCTGTGTGGGCTCATTCATTTTCCCTGTGCCAGCTACATCTCTCATTCCTCCTCATTTCCCACAACCTACAAACTGCATTCTGTGCAATCGGAGGAGGCCGGGAAGCAGCCAGGAAGCAGCCAGATACGACTGTGGAGGCAGTAAGTGAAGAACGTGTAGTATGTGATTGTCTTAGGCACATGATGAGAGATACAGATCTCATGCCGCTTTTTCCTTGCACACGTGGTCACTGTAAAGGACGCGGGTCAGGTGAGTGCACAGACAACACTGGTTTGGAAACCACACGTGCATCCTCCAACCCGCAGAGTTGCCGTAACCCCACCCATCGCCAGTGCTAGAGTTTTTAAACCCCGCACTAAAGGTTATTTTGATAGATTTGGCTTAGTCGTGATTAAAGGTATTACCTCTAACATTTACCAACAAAGACTCCTAAATCTTTGTTGTTAAAAACCCGCCAGCAATGCCAGGAAAGCCTAAGCTTTTTACAGATCTGAAATGGGAAGGTTTAAAAAGCAATAAGACTTTTTACATTGCCTCTCGCAGACTCTCAGTCCTCACCACAAAGTGTTTGTATGACATTTCCAACCTATCCCATATTGATATACAGACGCTGAATTTTTTTATTAGAATTTAGTGTGATCAAAATCCCAGCGGGGCATGGCTGACACCGCTCTCCCTCCAGCTGGTCTTCTCCATCTGAAACCTTCTCCAGTCCATAAAGAAGGAAAACAACTACAAAGCCGACTGCATCCTATGCCGCAGACACAAGCATCCCTGTAAATGTGCGGTTTACAACATCGACAGCTGGATGGGGAAAAAAAACCCCAAACAAACAAAGGAACATTTCACAACAAGATTTCAAATAAACCCTTAACAATTAAAACCATTTTTAGCGGAGGAGCTGGAGCTTTTTACAAATATCCGCGCACAGAAGCATCAGATCATCCAGATGCAGAAACAAAGATACAGCAGACAGACAGACGTCACTCTCAAGACGGTGCTGCATGCAAAATGTCTATTTTTACATCTACTAAAACCTAACAGAGAGTGTGCAGAACGTGGAATCTTCTGCCAAAGGGACAGAGGAGAAAAAAAATCTCAATATGGGATGTGTCAAGAGACAGAGGTCAGAGAGAAGAGAAAGGAGAAAAGGTCACATGCAAGCTTTTAATAGGCAATAACATTTTCTGGAGGATATAATTCCAAAACTATTTGGCAAAACTTCAGGACATCCATCAGCACAAGCAAAATGAGGGTCAGTTGGCTATTCTGTGAAATATTGAGCATTTTATGAGTCATAAATTGAATAAAATCTGAATGTGCTAAATTTACTACACTCCCCAGTCCCACCCTTTTTTGGTAACCTCTGTCCACAATGTTCTTCAGTGCATCAATAATGGGAACCCTCCAAAAAGCTAAACTCAAAGGAATTAAGATTGAATACAAGCAGACAATACATGAATTCTGAAGTCCCATTTAAGGTAACAAAGGAATCGGGTAAAAAACGCCGACACACAAAAAGGAGATCTGTCATTTGTGCTGCAGGGTTGCAATTAGTGATGGGAGAACCACATTTCAGGCTCCATACTTCAGGACCAGAATCTCCTTAACAGTCTTGCTGGCCTCTGACAGATGTTTTGCAGCTATTTTACTGAAAAGATCAGTTGTTAGGCTGTGTCATTTCCCCATGGACTCAGGACGTAACACTGTGGGGCTGCATCCCTCCAACCCATCTGTCCACGGCCCCACTGCCACCACTCATGAGAGCAAACTCTACCTAACACAGGTTTGTAACATGTACAGGACTGTGTCTGTCTTCGTAGCAAACCAGCATCGATCCAGGCAGCACATGAGGGCAGACCCCAAGCATCCAGTGCTTTAGGTGATCCCTTGTTGGGCTGCTTGAGCTACATCATCTTCATTTCTCACACCACTCCCCAAGCAGCAGCTGGAGGAGTTTGGATTCTCAGCACATTAACCATAAGATTTGCCCAAAGAGTTACTTCCCATTCAAAGACCCTCCAAACCCCCCTGCAATGGCCCCTCAAATCCCTCTCTTTGCTTGGATTTTGTATAAACTCTCGACTACCATTACAGCAGACAGTTCTGTTTCCTAAGCCTTTAAAAGGAGCAGGGGAGGCTTATTGTTATCCCAGCCCTTCACAATATCCTGCCTCATGCTCCTTCTCTTTTTATTTTGACTGTTAATTTCTGTGGTTCACCATGTAAAATTACAGAATGGAGGAAGAACCACTGCCATCAAAAAAACCCAAGAGTAATCCCCCAAAACGAGACAGACCTCTCATGAGTTTCCAAGAGATGGAGTGGGAAGAGCCAATCACCATTTGCAAAGGGTCTCACAGACGGTGTTCCCCATGGTTCTAATATTGCTCGTGGAATAAAGTCCGTGGTGGTGAAGGAAGAATCTGCAGATCCCAAAACTAGAACTATGTAAAAATTAGCGTGAGTCATGGAGAAAAAGCTGAGTGGAGTGTGAGCATGGGGGACAAAAGACCAAATTCAAGAAACTCCCAAATGTAAGTTCTAACCCAACCAAACACTTATGTGTTCCCTTTGCAGGAAAATGAGGGAAAGAAGAGAGGATGAGAGGCTCAGAGTCAAAACTAGAGTCAAACAGAGTCAAAACTAGCAGAAAGACAGTTTTCTAAACCAATCTTTATGCAAGAAACTGTACCAAAACCTCTGTGTGATTAACGACCCTGTGAAGACAATGCTTTAAGGAAACCTATCCCTGGATGAAGCTTTGAAATTCAAACTCCAGCCAAGTACAAAACCCCCAAAAGTGGTTCTTTATTTTTGGTAATCTAGAGGAAAGGAAAGGTTATCACTGTTTTACAGGGGTGTTACCCTGTCTTTTGTTGCCTTTCAACAACACTTGTTTTTTAAAATTCACTTAACTGTGACTGCTTGCATATTTCCTCGGGATTTCCAGTTCATCAGATGTTCTTGGAGGAGTTGGAGCGGTCAGCACAAAAGGAACCAAACCATTAAACTTCCAGAACAGCCACTCCCAGCTGAAAAAGCTTTGTGCTCCAGATACAAATAATTACTCCTCAAATCTTAAGTGTTCTGAGAACACTTTTGCTCAGCTAAATTCAAGAAGGGTGCTCACTCCTGCAACCATACCTGCAGACAGGTGAGTGGCCAGGGTTTCTCTAAAGTTGGCTGCTCACAGAGCTTCAGCTTCCAGTTTCTTTAATGTGTCTGTATGTTAAATTGCCACTGCACCATCTCTGGCAGAAACATCACTGAAACTCAGCTGCTGGCAGGGGTACCAAACATCTCATTAATGTATTAAAAGTTGTTCTGTTTCAGGGTTTTGCCTGTTTGTCTGAGGCGATGAGGGCATCAATCACTCTGGAATGGTCCTGTCTGGCACAACGAACAGCAGGACATAAACCACGTCACAGCTTTATCAAACCATTTCTTTCTTATGGTCATTACAACACAGAAGCCACTGCTGGCTTATTAATGCCAAGTTAAGTTGTTTAAAACACAGCAGAGCAGCCACATTCAAAGGAACCATTTGGTTTCTTTTGTTCTGACTCTCGTTGTTAAAAGGCAAAACAGGAATTAAATCATGCAATATCTGTAACATTTGTATATGAAAGAGCATGCATAAAGCAAAAACAAGTGATGATGTTCTACAAAAGCTGGTAAATATCTTTTCTATTTTAGTATTATCGACACATTCATTTGCAGAGAGAGACTAATCTGGAAAAGGAGATTACTAGTATTTTACGGAATTTATTTTATACCAAGCATACTGCTTTTGTTAAGCCTTATCTACCTCCCCCTCAAACCTAAAAGATATTTTACAGAAGAAAACTGTTTAACTGCTCCTTGTTAAATATTTATAATTAATTGTATCAACAAGACACAAGCAATTTAAAAAGAGCAATGCCTGACACCTAATATTGAAGCTGACTCCCAATGAATTCATGTTTTCCCTTTGATCAATACAAATAAAGCATTAAATTCTCAGCAGCCTCTGCCCATAGACAGGAGGAGACAGCAAACACCATATTTCTGATTTTGGTCACTGCAGAAAGGATGAGCAGTGTCCCAAAACACAGCCAATGTGCCAGAGTCACCAATTCACTTTGCAACCTGAGGAATACATGAGCGGAAGGAAGAGGCGTTGCAGAGACCTGGACTCGTCAGATGCCCACCACACACAGAAGCCAAACAGTTCAATACCTGGTGGTCTTTCCAGGTGCATCAAGCAGGTTGGGTGCCTATTTGTATCTGTAAGGATCAATTCTTTTCTTTTCCCAATCAGTCTGACTGCTCTGCTGATCTGGGTTCAGCTGCAGCACTCGAGCCAGCATTGTCCATCGCCATGAGCATAAAACATCTTGATCCACCTCCCTGCTCACTCTTTCCCCCTATAGCACAGAGCACGAATGACAGAAGAAAAACTCCCATTGAAAACCAATCCTTTTCCTGTATCTTTCCCCAGCAGCAGTCGCAGGTCCACAGGCACATAAAATGACACAGCTGGTACAACACTTCTGAGTGGACAAGTAATCCCTCCATCTCCTCCACCCCAGCTGTGCAGCTTGTTGAGAAGCAAAGCAACTCAAGAGTTGCTTCTCGGTAGATCTGTACTAAAGTTCAGCCAGAAAATAAAATCCTGAACTTCCCAAGTGCGAACCCAAATGTTCTAGTGAAGAGAAGCACAAATATTTGAGTGGATGCACAGTGGCAAAGCCGTACGGATTTAGATGGAGCTAAACTAACACACCCAGCTGAGGATCCAGCCTTGGACCACCAGGCAAGACAGAGAAGCAGCAGATCCTCACAGAAGTTGGGGAGAGCTGCATTCATCTTGGAAGGGAGCAGAGCAACTTTACCCATAAAGGGTGAGACGTTATTAGTAACAACATTCTTTGCATTCTTTTCAGGAAAAGACATTTCACAATGCAAGACGATATCCTAACGAACGCACCATAGATGGCTGGATTGGGTCTGCATAGCGCAATACCAATGTATCACACGTCCTCCTGATCCAGCAAAATCAAAGCAGGACATGTTGTCCAGTCCACATTGGGTTATTTGGTCTAAAAATAAAGTTTCTGAATGCCAAATTTACAGTAGTATGAAATAACTCAGACGACAGCAGACAATTTCTTCTATTATAAAGCAGGCTTAGTACCTCCACATTATGGTTTCCCAGCTCTTTCATCACAAGACCCTACTGTAATTGCTATGTACGTCAAGTTTAAACCACTTGGAGTGAAGTGGTTTAAATTTCCAGACTCTTGCAGCCTCAGATTCTTTTTTTTTGAAGGCAAGAAGGGGCACCACAATCTCAGCTAAAGCAACTCGGCTATAGCAAGGGTTGAGGATACGGAAAAAATGTTTTTGTTACTTAAAAAGTCACAAAAAATATTTCAGTTTCGTCTTTGGAAAGGATTAGCATCCCCCAGGCTTGGAACTGGGACTTGGAGTTTGGCAGGAGCTGGTATTTATGTTAGTAACACGCCTTTTGCCAGCTTCCAAGAAAACATCCCAAATTTGGCCAACAACTACGAGCCTTTAAAGAATCTTAATTTTGCACACACTCAGCAAACACTGTATAGAGTTTATAGCTGAAATTTAGTGAGAATGTGTCCTCATTGAGTATTCTCACTTCCCAGCCTCCAGTTCATGCACCATATGTATGATAGGAACGGTTGGACTTGATGATCCGGTGGGTCTCTTCCAACCTGGTTGTTCTATGATTCTATGATTCTATGATTTCCTGGGTGTAGAAGACCATGCCACATTCGCCCAAGTGACAGGTGATGAGAGGGAATGGCCTCAAACTGCTCCAGGGGAGCATCACATTGGACATAAGGAAAAATTTCTTCACCAAAAGGGTTATCGGGCACTAGCAGAGGCTGCCCAGGGAGGTGGTTGAGTCACCATCACTAGAGGTATTTAAAAGACAGGCAGGTGAAGTGCTTAGGGATATGATTTGGTAGTGAACAGGTACAGTTGGGCTTGATGATCTCAAAGGTCTTTTCCAACCTAGTGATTTCAATGATTCTATGATCCCCTGATCCCCTCGCCACCCCTGCTCATGACCACCCATCCAGCATGGGGAAGGAAGCTGCCTGATTCACATGCAAAGGGGACAAGCACTCAGCCGCTCTGCAGAGGAATCTGGCAACCAAAGCAGAAAGACAGCCTGGTGAGGGATGGTGACATTATCTGTTGTGTGATCAGCTGCTGATTTAGTGTTTAAAGACATTTAGAATAACATGACATATACCAGCAGTAAAGACTACGAGGTTTTAAAGTTCAATACTCAGATGTAGGAAATGCCAGATCAGAGGCTGCTTCTGCCTTGACAGTGGGTATTATCTACAGCTCCGTGGTGATACAGTCACTGCTCTGCCCCAGGACCTGAACTTGCAGTGGAACAGATGTGAGTGGAGAAGCTTTTCTTCATTTGTTGCAGGACCAGAGGAGTCTGCGAGGAACAACACAGGGTGAGGGGACCACAAATGGGACAAGTTTGATTTCAGACAGCTGAGTCTCAAAGCAATCCTCATGCTGAACAAACCCCAGGAGGACTGGATGCTATTGCTGCCTATTTCATAAACAAGCTCTACTTTCTCCACTTCTGTTTTGGCTCATGGGGAGTTTCTAGGGTCAGTTCTACAGTGCTGCTGAGCACTCCTAGCTGCAAGGAAAGCACCATGGCTGAAAAAAAGAAGCCTATAGGTGTCCGAAACCTGGCAGCAGCCCTGACCGTGGTCTTGCTACTCTTCAGTTTCCTACCTGCACAAGATAAATACAGACATAGTGAAAATTAATTCCTTCTGAATCAGAGAACGCCCTAGTACCGGAGCACTGAGCAGTACAGATGCTGACATGGAAATGCTGTTTCTGAAAAAGGCTTGCATAGTGCAGCACATAAGTCTAGGGGCCACATACTGAAGATGAAAAGAAAACAAAATATTTAAAAGCTGCTCCTTCAGCAAGCACTCAGTGAGGTGGAAGACGAGTGTGTGGGGAGAACAGCAGGCTATCATTTAGCTACAGACCACAGCACCTCATGTATATGTGTAGGAAAGCCAAACGAACACTCCATGAACAGCTTTGTGATGTGCGCTGACTTCTGAGTGCCAAATTTTCCAAGTGTCATAATGTTTTTTTCTTGCTCTCTTTTTAGTTTTGCTTTTGTTGTTGGTGTCATCCAAATAAAACTACCTGTCCCCAGCAAATGTTGTGGTTGGACTCGATGATCCAATGGGTCTTTTCCAACATGGTGATTGTATGATTCTATGAAATGGGATAAACCCATCCATAAATATTTAATGATACTGGATGTTGAAAGGTGATAAAGAAATCTGTCCTAGCCCTTGAAGAACACATCAGGCCTTCAAACTCTCAGTTTGGCATCACCTTTTAAATTCAAAGCCCAGAGTTGATCTGTGAGAAAAGACTCAAATTTCTAATGTCTGTGACCCAGTCTTAGAGCCTCCCCTTCACAAAAGCAGTGCTCATTACCTATATAAAGCCAACTCACTCTGACTTTGCTGATTCTGTTTCTCAGACATCTATAAAAGAAAATTATTAAATCGTTTTAGACTCGAACTCCATGTGGAAGTTGTAGAGTTGGAAACAATATAAGGAAAAGATCAAGATTTTGTCATTTTGACTGGCAGCTTAAGTGTTAAAGCTTCTGTCTCACAGGAATCAGCCCAGTGGCTCAACTGATCACATCCCACAGCAGATGAGAAAGGAAGGCTGCATTTGCAGCTCCAAGTCGAACCTCTATCATAACACAAACAATTTGATGTGCACTCATCTAAATGCTTTGGGATTTGTATTTCAGAATTGAATGGCCAACACGTGCCAAAGGCAGCTGCTCCTTAGCAGTTTCTGGAGCCTGTTTACTGGCGCTTTCAGCACTTCTTTTGATGCAGCCCAGGATATGCAGCCCAGAAGGCCAACTGCATTCTGGGCTGCATAAAAAGAAGCGTGGCCAGCAGGCTGAGGGAGGGGATTCTGCCCATCTACTCCTCTCCTGTGAGACCTCACCTGGAGTATTGTGTCCTGTTCTGGAATCTTCAACATAAGAAGGGTATNCCTCTTGTGTGCTTTGATACTTTCTGCTGAGGTTTTATGCTTAAGGGGAGTGCGCACTGCAGGCACTCAACGCAGACAGCTGAACACTGACATTCTCTCACCTCCCTTACACTGATTCTTCTCAAAGCCAAACTATCTATCCCCACTTACTGGCATACAGGACAGTTGAGTAGAGGAAGCCTTGTTGAGATTTACAATAAACACATCAATATCTATTTGAAACACTGAGATTTTAAAATATGCACATTAAACAACTTGTTACCTTGTGCATCAACACATCCAACCACCTTTTCCAGTATGGTCAGTATCAGATTTTCTGCCAACTTCAACAAGTGAGGGATTCTGTGAGAGATCTGATGGCCAAAACAAACACTTGAGTTACCTTAACCCAACCTTACACCAAAAGCCACTGATATGACAGCAAAGGAACGTCCCCTGTGTGATGAAATAAGACAGAGGTGTTACACTAAACCCCTACAAACCTGTCAGGTGTTCCTATTCCAACAGTACTCCAAGACTGAGCAGTACTGAGGCACTGCAAGAGCCCGGGCACAGGTTTGATGACCGTTTCCCTCTTTATTAAGGTATTGTACTTAGAGCAGCTTGCAGTTCTGGGACTGAGTTCTGTTCACATCTGTTGCTCTCGGGCTAGACTATATGGACCAAATATAACCCTCAGTCAGCAAGACAACTACCTGCTGTCTGTTTGCTCATGGAGGCTCCTTACCAGAAGAAGAATGTTGAGGCTCTGGAGTGAGTCCAGAGAAGAGCAACGAAGCTGGTGAAGGAGCTCGAGAATAAGTCTTAAAAGGAGCAACTGAGAGAGCTGGAGGTGCTTAGCCTGGAGAAGAGGAGGNGCCAACTTCAACAAGTGAGGGATTCTGTGAGAGATCTGATGGCCAAAACAAACACTTGAGTTACCTTAACCCAACCTTACACCAAAAGCCACTGATATGACAGCAAAGGAACGTCCCCTGTGTGATGAAATAAGACAGAGGTGTTACATTAAACCCCTACAAACCTGTCAGGTCATGCCCATTGACATATTCTGTGAAATGGCCTCAAGTTCCACCAGGGGAGGTTCAGGCTGGACATTAGGAAAAAAAATTTCATGGAAAGGGTCATTGGGCACTGGAACAGGCTGCCCAGGGAGGTGGTTGAGTCACCTTCCCTGGAGGTGTTTAAGGGACGGGTGGATGAGGTGCTGAGGGGCATGGTTTAGCGATTGATGGGAATGGTTGGACTCAATTATTCAATGGATCTTTTCCAACCTGGTGATTCCATGATTATTCCTTTCCAGACGTGGTGTTACAGCCATTTATTTTCAAGGCCAGACAAAAACTCCCAGAAGAGCTACAGCCGGGTTACCTTACCCCAGGTCTCTATGCTCTGCCCAGCACACCATCCAAGGCTCTGGGCTAGACCTTCCTGCCCCTCACCGAGCTGTACTCACACATCCTCTGGCAGCCCCACTCAGCAAGGATCTGCCTCCCCATCTGATAGATACCATCAGTCACTACATAACCCCCCAAAGCAAATTCCTTGGAGAGCCAGCAGCTGGCTGCCTGTTATCCAGAATGCAAGTTTGGCAGGAGGAACCTTATTATTTACATTATTTATAAAGCAGAGCACAGCAACCCAAAACTGTCTCTACTGTCTAACCACAACCAGTCCCTGTTGGTAAACAAAGAGAAACTACTGAACCCAACCAGCCTTACTGGCATTCCTGCTAACTGAATTTCACTCCCAACATCATATATGGGGAACCATGATTTCTACTGGGCAATGACAGGGTAAGAAAAGGAACCAAACGTATCTGATATGCTAGTAAACTCCTATTTTGCAGCTAGACAAAGCACCTCTCAGTAAGATTGAGTTGGAAATGTTACTACCCCAGATGTTCACTGTATGGCAAGAAATCTGATCCATCATACCCTGTATTCAAACATTCTGGGGCAGTGCCAGCCATGGGCACAGCCAGGCTGGTGGAGGTACACAGAGAAGAAACCTCAGGTCCTTCTGAGAAGCTACTGATATGGAAGGACTTTGCTGAGGAAAGGTGGCAAACATGCATGGTTGAGAGAAGGACCTATCCAAGCTTTGGCTTCTTTCAAAAGAACAAGCTAAGCATAACATGCAGAGATGATAAGTGAAGTCAGTACCAGAGCAAAGCAGGTGGAGAGTGCACATAAAGCAGAAGAACTGTCCCAAAGACGAAATCAGGATGGCTTGAGTTTTCTTAATTCTCTTGAACTTCAGAGCTGAGTTTCCTCCCCCTGCTCTCAGATGACAAAACCAAGGATGTAGTGGCATAAGACAGAAGAAAAATTCAAGAATTAACTGTCTTCTGCAGAACAGGTGAGGTCACTTACAGTACTCTTTCAGGTCTTTCTGAGGCATCAGGACATGCAATGACGCAGCGACTGATGACATGTATGTGTATTTGGAGCATGTACGGCAAAAAGGAGATTCCCTCAAAGAAATCCTGGCAGTGTTCTAGCCAAATCTATGGGAAAGACTACCTTGAGTCACTGTACAACAGTTTGCACAGTGATTCACCTCAAAGATAGTACTGGCTGATAAAGATGCAGCTGGGCATCAGGCTGAAATCTGAGCATACAGCTCAGAGTGGGTCACGCCAGCAAAGACAGTGAACTCCAGAATTACTGCAGGCTGCCAGATGGTCATTTCCATTTCGGCAGACCTGTGTGGTCTGTTTTGAAGGCTGGACTGATATGGCTGCTCTGACGAACACAAGTGTCCTGTGGTGACAACCAGGCACACTGCTTCCGCGTCTGGCTGCTCATGGACATCAACAATGGCATTCGATGGCTCCCAGTTTATCTCTCTCAGCTCCAAGGTTCTGGCAATAAGCATCAGCTCTTCCAGACCGGATTGCTTCCATCTCATTTTACCTTGGCTGATAAATCAGAAAGTTTGTGATCTTCATCTGCCCACAAATAGACAAATACATTGGTTACTGCTCTTTGGGTTTGACCAAAGGAGCCTATTATGGAAAAACAACAGAAAGAACAATTTATCACTTCAATGTCAGCATTTGTTTCTCTTGTAATTTTAAGTAACTCCTTTGGTTTATTCCTATTTAACCAGGCTCCCCAGTGTATTTATCCGGTTCTGAACATTCTTTTGTATAATAAACACTGCTGAAAATAACATCTTATGAATTGCAATAACAGCCTGAGAAAGATACTTTATCCCTATGCTATGCTAAAACCAGATTTTGATAGCAGCCATATTTAGATCCTCTCCAAAATTCACCAAACGTTTTCAAACGTGCAACTTGCTTCCCAACACTTTTTTCCGATGAGTAAGAGTACCTACTTCTGACTTCTCTGTAAAGCTAACGCAGACCTTTTTTCATACTGACTTAGCTGAAGGATATCCTGTCCTGCTGCTGCATTATTAATACCGCCAAACCACTGGAAAATGGAGTGCAAATGCCAATTCACTGAGCGTTGCCATTCGGCTCTGCAGAATTTTCCATTTCAGCTACAGTGTGTGCTAAGTAGCAGTAAAAATGTCTTTTACAGACAGTTCTCAACAGTCTCAGTTTATTGGATTACCAAAGCCTGACCAGGTGTTGCTGTGTTCTCGTTTGTTTGTTATTGGTTTCTTAGTTTGTTCATTTTTTTTTAAGAGAAAGATTTCTGTGTGGTGTCACACTTCTGGGATTAAAACCATGCTGGTGTTCCTCTTCAGGATAACAGCTCTCGATCTGTGTCCACACCAGGTATCTGTACCAAATTCCATAGAGGAAAAGGCAATGTGGCATTTCTGCTCTGCAAAGTACAAGTTAGTCATGGAAGTCAGCAAGGAAACACGCCACTTGTAAATCAGAACACCTTTTGTGGTTGAGTTTGTTTGTTTGAAGACAGTGAACTCTAAGCACCAGAAGGTGCTTGTTCTCTAACCACCCTCATCTATCCCATTGGATTCACCCAAAATCTCCTGAAGCGCACCTGGATTATTCACATATATAAACCTCATGATTGCATTCGTGTGACTTGGACTGGAGAGTCTGCTGCCAGGCTATGCATCTTCAAACCCCTCATGCTTCCTTCAGCTACGTCCACTACTGTCATTCTTTTGTATTTCTCTTCTAATCTTCTACTAAAATAAAGAAAATATTTTAGGAATGTGCTCTGGATGGCAAAATATCATGAGCAAACAATGTTGAGATAACAGCTGTAAAAGAGTTACTAGAGAATTTTTGAAAATGAAAGCACCATTTCTGGAATTATAAGCGGATACTCTCGAATTCCAGCTTTCTCATAGGCAGAAACTCAACTCCTCAGGTTCTCCCCTCTCTGACTCTTTCAGAGAATGTCGCACATTATGGAATTTGCTTTGTTTCTTCACAGCTCCTCAGCCTCACAGCCCTGTGGTAGAAGCTCCCCATTCTGGTTTGTTCCTTTCTTTGAATTGAAAGGGAAAAGGGTAAAATACATTGTTAAAGGTTTGTCATTCTAAGGGAAGAAGAGACAGGCAAAGCACATTTGCTCCCTTGCTCAAAAGTAAATGCCACAAGAGGGCTGCTCTCAATTTCACCTTTGGAAATTACCATTTCTCGGCATTTAGTTATGCATTCAAAATATTCAGCTCTTGTCTTTGGTTTTACTTTGAAAGACACAGAGCCTTCTGAGGTTATTTGAGCTTTCAGTCAGGGCAGAGCATCCCATAGTGGATTCTGGAATGTTTTTGGCAATGTGGACCTCCTCAATCATGTTCCTCCTCTTGACTAGCTCAGAGGTGGCAATGGAGCTCTAGCAAGAAGCCGGAAAAACCCATCCTGAGCTGCGCTGGCTTGGGGATGCCCAGGAATATTTCGCAGACTAATCAAGCTCACTTTGCTCACAGCCACGACAAGCTGGAACCCATGTTGACCTCGTTACTGCAACATCTTCAGTCTGGATATAAAGCTGCCCCTGTCTGGCCATGGTGCTTTAGTCAACTCACATGCAGTAGCAGAGCAAAATGGGTTTGCTTGTAAAAAATCATGGGGGATATATCCTTCCTGCACAAACTCTCAAAAGCTGAGTGAGATTCATTTTCTCTAACTGTATTAACAAGATTTTAGAACATGACACTCCTCCTAGACAGTTTGCCAAGTAACAGAGTCAGTCATCAGCCACCAAATCCCGCTATGTATACGCAGCTTTGTATGTACACAATATACTGCACCTTACAGGAAAAACCCACCGTGTGAGTCACGGGCTCATTATATTCCACCAGCATTCAGCCGTTTGGTTTTAATGAATTCTGGGCAGCCCGCTGCTATCCAAACGAGAAGATGTGAACAAGAATATGCTGCTGGTTGATTACAGTGTGCGCCAGAATACAGAAAGCCACAAGACTGAAAGTCAAGAGGATTTATCCCTTCAAGGAGGAGAATAATCCTTTGAAAATGTTCTCTCCTAAAGTACAACGCTGCTGTTAGGAATCAGAAATTATGTATGTATTTTGAAATTGAGTGCATGCTTACGTGCGTGGCTCAGTGTGCAACGGCAACTGAATTCGTTAGCACCACAGGTAGCGTAAGTCCTGATGAATCTCCACAGCCTCTCAGTGTGGTTTGGAATGCATTATTAACAGGTTTATTAAATATTTGCAATGCTCTGGACATGCAGAGGGCACTGTTTGACACAGCTGCAGCGTAACTGCTACCTGCTTCAGCAACGCTCATCTACCAGTGAGGTGACTGTTCAGAGCACAAAATCCAAATACCTGCCTCAACCAGACACAGTCTCAGCAGACAGTATGGGAAGAACAGAGAGGGAAAGAGAAGCCACATAGCTGCTCCTGCATATGTTTCATTTCATAGAATCATAGAACCATAGAACGGTTTCAGTCACAAGGGATCTTAAAGCCCATCTACTTCCAACCCCCTGCCTTGGGCAGGGACACCTCCCACTGGATCAGGTTGCTCAAAGCCCCATCCAACTTGGTCTTGAACACCTCCAGGGATGAGGCAGTCACAATTTCTCTGGGCACCTTACCACCTTCACATCAAAACATTTCTCCCTAACGCTTGATCTAAATCTCCCCTCTTTCANGCTGAGGGTTCCAGAACTGGACGCAGGGCTCCAGGTGAGGTCTCATGAGAGCAGAGTAGAGGGGGAGAATCCCTCACTGCTTTGGACACAGTTTGCTGATTCACGCTACAAGTGCAGCAAAGCAAAGGGTTGGCAGAGGAAGACAGGGGGCTCTCAGGTCTTTGGAAGGATTGCTTTTTTGGGGTAAGTGAAGACAAAAGTAGGACTGGCTAAATCACAGTGGTGCTGCTAGCAGGATGGATCTGGAGAGCACTTAAGCAAAGAATCCTTTCGAGGGATGATTTTCAAAAGAATCCAGGCAGATTTAAAGAACACGGATTCCAATAGGACTTTAAATGGGACTCATGTCCCTAAGGTCTGCTCTCCATGTGTTTGGCCTGTCAACATCAGTACCCATAGCAACTTTCCAGCAAGGCAGCATTGCCATTGCTCACAAATTCCAAAGGCTCTGAAATGTTTTTGAAAATGCCTCTCCCTTTTACTTATTGTGCATGTTATGCTCTTCTCCTAATAGACGTCCTTGTTGCCTGCACGATGCCAGAAACCACCAAGGTGGCCTGGGTCCTTCAGAGCAGCGCAGCGAAGGACCAGGGATGGGAACAGCCAGCAGGGTGCTCGGGTCCCTGTCTCTGGAACTGTTTTATCATTACCAAGAGCATCTACTTCTATTGTTCTGCTGCAAGGTCACCGATGGCTACCAATCCCAACAAAATCACACCTTTATATCTGTCTAAATACAGATGACAGCGATTCCAGAGATACTAATTTTAAAATACGAGCATTAACTTTTAACAGTGCAAAATGGGTTTGGGGAGAGACTGACATAGCAAATGCATGTTAAACACAGCTCTTCAATACTTAACTGGTAGCCATTCCACAGGAAGACAAAATTATAGGAAAACATATTCAAATCCAACATCTGTCATCTCTAATATGCTTCATTTTAATGTTTAATTCACAATGTACAACACCACAAATAACTGGCATGGCACACAGGCAGTGAAGGGAAACCCCTCCTCTCTCTGCCAATGTTCAGTGAGAACACTGAGAGCAAAGACTTCATTCCCTGCCCTCCAGAATCCTGCAGCTCAGGGGAAGGTTGACAAATAAGTCCCAAAGGCAGCAGTACTTCAGGTTACGTATAAGGTGATGAATGAGGTGAAGAGTTGAATTTATGCTGAAATTTATGTTTTGATAAAAATCTATTTTAAAAAGCATTTCTGCTCTGCTACCATTTTCCCAAGCTCCTCTGCCCTCTCATGTTTGTCAGTTTTCAGTACCAGCACCATAGCAACGCGAAAGACTCAGGAAGGTGGCTCTGCTCTCAGCATCTCCAGAGCAGAGACTTGCAAACAACTGCCAAACCCAAGGATCTGAGTCAGCCTGGAAACGCACGGTGCTGGGCTCATTTCTGCACATCCTGGAGGATGGGGGGCCAAGGGGAATGGGAGCTGAGGCTGCAATGGCAAAAAAGGATGAAAGAAACAGCTTAAGGTTAACGATACTTAAGCAGCAAACCTTGCAAGTAGAGGAGATTGAAAGTTGTGTTACTCTCATACAGATTTGGGGCTCTATTTGAACAGCTTGAGGGCTCCAACATTTCCAATACCAGAAATGATGCATCAACAACCTTCTCCTCTGCCAGCAGTTACTTGTACAGAAAAGGGATAGCAGGAATACACAAAATACATTTGCAGCAACTGTAACACAGCTGGCAACTAAACCAGCCAGCATATGGTGGGGATGAAGAGTGGGGAATCCATCAAACATGAATCTCCTCTGTAGTGGGGCTTTGATTTGGGAGCAGTGTGCTCAGCCTGTAGATGCTGCTGTTCTTCTAGTAAAACACATCAGAAAAATCTCTTAACTGAAACTGAAGCAGCATTTTGTCCTGGAAAAAGTGTGTTCAGGCTCCTCTCTGCTCACAACTGCTTGAAACGATGATCTGCCTTATTAATAAAGATTGCTGAGAGATGGGTGCGCTGTGTAGAGCACCTGGTAATGTCATGTGAAATAAACAGGTATCAGTTACTATTACTCTGCTTATAGGAATTAAAATCAATTTCAGCAATAATTAAACATGCTACCAACCCAACCAACATCACACAAAAAACATGGATCACTGATGGCAGATGAGAATAAGCAACAATTAATAAACCTGAATGTTACCCAAGCTCACCCGTGGCTGTTAAGTCTAAAACCAAGCACAAAGGTCTGTATCCCAGTACAGACACCCAAACCCCTGACAATCCTTACAGCACTCAGAATACTGTGAGTATTCAGCCCATCACAAGGATACAGCGAACAAGCCCCAGACCATCTATTTGGTGATGCCTGAGGCTCAGGAGAGCACAAGGGCGATGGGAGGCCCCATGCTGAGCTCGCTGTGCTGCTGTGACACTACAGGAGAAATCAAACCCAATAGATATTCCAGTCGCACGGCTGACCTTTCAAAAGCAAACCCGATGAGATGCCGACCACGTCCAGACCAGCACACACAACTTGAGGCACACTTTCTTGGCTCACTGCCAAGACAAAGCCCATGCATAACCAGAAAAAAACCCTTTTTCAAAAGTATCTCGAAAAGGAAATTAAAAATATGCAGGAACATTTCGTTTCAATTCTCCAGAAAACAATTCCAGTTTTTACTCGGCCGTCATTTTTCCTCAACTTATCTGTGGCAAAGCTTCCCTTCTACGTGCACCACCTGATGAGCTAACATCATTCCAGGACTCCAGTTGAAGCAATTAAGACAGTCCACATTTGCCAACCATTACCACATCGTTACCACAGATACTGTGTATTCCAGTGAAGGGAAAACAGAGGAAAACTCTAACACTACTGTGGGGTAACTGCTGGCAAATAATAACCTTTCCATGTGGTTACCACAGCAACTTTGGGGTGCTGATTGATGAGAAGCTCAACATGAGCCAGTAATGTGCACTCGCAGCCCAGAAAGCCAATTGGATCCTGAGCTGCATCCAAAGAAGCGTGGCCAGCAGGGCAAGGGAGGGGATTCTCTCCCTCTACTCCCTTCTCCTGAGACACAACCTGGAATACTGTGTCTAGTTATGGAATCTCCAGCATAAGAAGGATATGTAACTGTTGGAACCGGTCCAGAGGAAGCATAAAGATGATCCAAAGGCTGGCGCACCTCTGCTATGAGGACAGGCTGAGAAAGCTGGGGTAGTTCAGCCTGGAGAAGAGAAGGTTGCAAAGAGACCATATAGTGGCCTTCCAATACTGAAAGGGGCGACAGGAAAGCTGGGGAGGGGCTCTTTATAAGGGCCTGTAGTGATAGGATGAGGGGGAATGCCTTTAAATTGGAAAGGGGAAGGTTTAGACTACACATGAGGAAGAAATTCTTCATGCTGAGGGTGGTGAGGCACTGGAACAGGTTGCCCAGGAAAGTCATGGGTAGCCCATCCCTGGAACTGCTCAAGCTCAGGTTGGATGGAACCCTGAGCAGCGAGGTCTAGTGGGAGGTGTCCCTGCCCATCGCAGGGGGACTGCAGCTGGATGAGTTTTAAGGCCCCTTCCAATGCAAACCATTCTATGACTCTATGACCATTAATAACCCATAAGGAGGTAAGCAGAGAGTGACCCACAGCACAGTGTATCCGTCCATCACCAGCTGCGACTCATGCCTAAGAGTAAGGAGGTTATTCCAGCAGATGGATCTTGATATGCTTAGGAGCATAGAACCTGAAGTATTTTCAATAAGCACCATCATTGGCGGGGGGGATACAAACAACAGGTCAATGTGCAACCACCACCAGTGGTACATGGACCCACCATTAACTATTCCATGAAAGTCTGCACTCCCTTCTCAAAGGATGGGTTCTGAGGGAAGAGTGTGGTGTAGAATAACCCAAATGCTTCCTCAGGTGACTGAAATGATGGACTCTGTGGTGCGTGCACAGTGCAGAACAGTGCTCCAGTAAGAAAGGAAAGAAGAGACAGCAGCAGACACTTCAAGACGCACCGAAGACCAGAAGAAGTCTAATATAAAGCCAAGTGCTCATTCTGAAACGCACGTCAAAACCAGAGCATGTAGATGTTTGCAAGAGACGGTAATCACCGATGGTTAACTAAGTCAGGCTGCCCTTTTCCATGTTCCAGCTACAGAGGCAAGTGTCAGCCTTCACAATAAAGCAACCCAGCCTGTAACCAGTGTTCTGCATCACTGAATTACACAGACATGACTAGTGATAAAAGTGTGGTTTTGTAAAAAGTCTTTGCTTTTTTCAAATGGACTAATTTGTTATGAGTTTTCTACCAACACACAAAGGCATAAAAGGGATGCAAGCTCCAATTCACAACCTGATATTTCTCTATCAAAGGCTGGGCCATTTAATGCATAGGACCCAATTCTCATAAAAGCACAAGTTCAATTATAACAGCAATCAGTGAAACTCTAATACTGCATTTTCAGTGAAAAAAACTGCTCAAAGCTCTTTCACAACAGCTCTGTAATTTCTGAGTATCTGTGTACTGAGGAATAGGACTTGGTGGCACAAATGCACAGAACTACAAAAACAACCAGAAAAAAAATGGTGAAGAAGGAACATCCTTGCATTGAAGAACAATGGTTTAGAGTTGCTGCTTAATCTCTGCAAATCCACTGGGCATATGGGTGAAATCAGCTGGTTGAGGACCTAACGCTCATGTGTTCACTTTCATTTTCCTGCTCCCAGAACACACAGGTTTTGGTTTACATGCACACCAAGCAACTAGCATGGACAGGCACGAGCTGCTCTGACGGACAGTAGTTCCCAATGGAATTTTGACAGTGGCCCAGTGTAGCATTCTGGGAGTCACAGATCTCTTCAGCCACCAGAAGGGAGGCCAGCTTTCGTTACAGCAACAGATCCATCCATCGCTGTCACTCCAAGTGGTGCCTTCCTATATCCTGTTCCTCTGTTACCCACAAGACACGAACCTAAGGGCTGCTGAGATCCTGCGCACACAGTTTGGTCCGAGCACTTAAAACCACTGGAGAGAATTCAGAGGATGCTTCTGTGATGTTGACCCACACACCTCACCCAGTACTGATGTGAAGAGAAAAGAAATTATTTGTATCAAACCAGAATGTGGTAAATTCAATCCATCCATCCACTCATGCATCCCACCAACTACAGCCTGAGCATTTCAGTCAATGAACAGAGCTATCTTATACCTGTATTTTACACCTGCATCAACTGTCCCTTAAAAACACAAATATAGCACACTTGGAAATTGGCATTACTTTGTTTCATGTGTGATAGAACAAATGATACCATCTGTAAGCCACAGGTACTTCAGACATAACTGTGCAGAGCAGAAGTGTCACCCACAACTGAAGACAAGTATCATGGCAGCACTCAGCAGTGACATTCCATCTGCTCACAAAAGTAGCCTCCTACCTCTCCTACCTCTCCTACCTCTCTCATTCAAAGTCACAGTATGAAAATAGCTCTGGAGCTGATATACTCCGGCTACTTCAAGCTAGAGAGTCTTGTTAATGAATTACTGAATTGAGATCCTCAACTTTCAACACCATTTACATAAATACATCAGATCTGTGCAACTTGGCTCACGTGACAATTGCAAGACTCAAGGCAGAATCATCTCCTAAAGGCGGTCCCACAGCTATTCAGGGTTCTATCTGGGTCACATTCTCTGTGCAAAGAAGAGACAGACACCACTCATGAGGACCTGCTGCACAAGTGTGCAGTTATACCTCAGCAAGAGTGAACCAAACTGTTCGGGTGAACCAAACTGCCAGCTTTCAATACCTGGTGTTTATCATCACCCTCAATTACTGTCTCCCTAGGTTATTTGCTCTAAAGTGCCATATACACATGCTGGATCATAACCTGAATAAAGAGCATAAAGAGTTAAGTACATAAAACCACACATGGTTACTGCAGCAAAGCACACAGAATCTGTGGAACAGTTAATAACTGTTACAGGATTAAAATATTGACAGATATAAACCTATCCTGGGCTAAACACCTCAACCCAACCTTCCTGCCCCAGCAGTTAAACAGACACTTGCATCCAGCTCCTGGGATGCCATACAACTGTACAACTCAGGTATCGACAGTAGAAGATTACTGGTTACTGATTGTGTCTAAATAAATACTTATTTTGGGGCAAAACTCTCAATTTTGAATGAACCATGGAAAAAAAGATGAGAATCCCAGTTCCTGTTGATCAGTAAGGATGCACAAATGAAGGCAAGCATGCTAAATCCCCATCCTTTTATTTGGGGATGCTGCATTGGGCAGCTAGCTTTTGCAATATGGTTTTTCAATCGGCTAGTGGTGAGCCAGAAATAAACCTGATGCTGAAATACTACAGTAAATAAGACCTCACAAATGAGTCTTCATCATATTCACAGAGTCATAGAAGAGTTAGGATTGGGAGAGACTTCAAAAATCATCCAGTTCCAACCCCACTGCCTTGGGCAGGGGCACCTCCCACTAGATCAGCCTGCCCAAGGCCCCATCCAACCTGGCCTTGAACACCTCCAGGGATGAGGCAGCCACAGCTTCCATGGGCACCCCGTTCCACTGTCTCACCACTCTCATGGTGAAGAAATTATTCCTAATGTCTAATCTAAATCTGTCCCTCTCCAGTTAATACCCCTTCGCCTTCATCCTGTCACCACAAGCCTTTATAAATTGTCCCTCTCCAGTTTGCTTGTAGCCCCTTCCAGGTACTGGGAGGTCCCTACAAGACCTCTGAGCCTTCTCTTCTTCAGGTTGAACAAGCCCAACTCTTTCAGCTTGTCCTCATATGGAAGGTGCAGCTTGTATTGTAAAACTGGTAAAATGCAAGCCCTGTAATAGGAACATCCAGTCCAATGTATCCAGATATTAAAGACTGTCGACAGATACAGAGGAAACATCCAAAAGAGGTCAGTTAAAATTTAATGTTGGCAGAAATGATTGGCTGTGAAAGTACAAACAATCTTCTAACAATGCTTTAGAACCTCAACTCTGTCCTAATTCTCCCTGTTTATTTACTCCAGAAAATACTTACAAGCCATGAAGCAATTTTAAGACAACATTTGTAAACAACTATTTTCTTTTGATAGACGATTTGGCTATGATTATAGACATTGTGCCAAAATAATATATGTAATTCACTAAATCCAGACAACACTGAATCCCGTTGGCTGGTATCATTTCCCCTCTCTTTGAAACTGAACATTCGAGCCAGCTGAACTGTCAATGTCGTTGGGACTTCAGAAAAGGAAGGATGAAACACAACCAAGGCTGAGAAGCTATCATTAATTTCTAAGGAACCTCCTGACTTCTTATAGAAGGACTTCACAACACAGATCTTCAAGAGCATTATATAAACTAGAAATGGTTTTAATTAACTTTGCTAAAGGCATGCATATATAAAGGTATTAATTTAAATTCCTGCCCATTTCTGTCATTTTCCAGGTCCGACATTTTTCAAAAGGAGATGATTTGCCTTTACCCCACTTCTGCCAGATGACTCCATATGTAGCATCTGTCCAAAGCTTCAGACTTTAATAAGGATTAGATATGATTTGAGATTTTTAAAGAGGTGCATATAATGATGAACTATATATTAAAAAAAATCATGACCAGTCTTACTTTTGATGTTCGCTTTCTGCTGTTCATTTTCATGTGCTGACGTTCTTTCAAAAAAAAAATTCTCACCTTTGACAAATTATATAATTGATCAAGCGAACAGAATGAGAAAGAAGCAAATCAACTGTGTTATTTCCCTTTGCTTCCTATCAACAACCAACTAAACTGACACAATAGCGTGTTGAATAAAGTATGTGGCATTCCAGTGGTCACTTTAGTCAACAAAGGTTTGGTCTTCCACAGGCCAGTTCATCAAAGCGATCAAATGTGCTTCTGCACTGAGAAAATGTGCAATTAATGGAGTTCATCCACTTTTGATATGCACTGTTTTGAGTGACCAGGGCTAGAGTGTTTGCAGAAGCACACTTTGAAGCACGCTAGGGAAAAGACCAGGGATATTGAGTGACACGCATCAGTAAAGATTAATGAAGAACCTCACAAACCCACTTTGTCTGTGCAGAGCCGGTCACAATGGAGTAGAAATTCAATAATCGCTCCCAAGAAGGACGATCCTCTTGCAGGGGCAAAAAACGTGTCCTACTTTGTTAATCTACAGTTAGCTTAAGAATATTTAATACTTTTCCAGCTTCATTAGTCCTTACTGAAATTTTTGTTCCACTCTTACTAACTCAGCATCTCCAGGTGACAGTCAGCTGCCCCTGTACAGCTTCCACGAGGCCTTTCCCTCCGTACTCCCATCTCTATCCTGCATTTTCTATTATATGCCCAGTGACATTGCATTAAACCCTCCTACTTAAAACAATTATTGAGCCAAAGGAACACACTTCTCAAAAAAATCAATGTTAAATCAAATTTATGTCTTTCTCTTGCTCAGAAACCAGCAAGAGCTGCAGTCCTTATTCTCCTGAGTGCATTATTAATTGTACAGTTCTGGCACGTTTCCAGTCTGTGTTTGTTTATGGGTGATTCCGAGGTTTATATGAATGAGGAAACAGTAAAGTGATCGTTTACTACTGCAATAATATTAATAAGGGAAAACAAACTGTCTATTACCTGGGTATCTGCTCAGAGGAATCGGTGCAGTGGGAATGAGCTACCACTCATCAAGAGCTAGAACATGGGAAGAAAGGCAGGAGACTCAGATGCCAAGGAGATGGACTGGAAATTCTTATGCCTTTTTTTATTGGAGGTTATAGAAACATGTTTTTTCTCAGCCCCCACAATCTCAGCAACGACTTAGAAATCAATACAGCAGCATCTATGGGCAAAAGGAACCAACAGCCAAAATAACGACCAGCTAAGAGTAACAAGGCAGTCAGAGGAATCCAAGTGTTCATCATCTCTGGCAAAAATCCATTCCCATTGCTCAGATATGTCCTCCATCTCTGGAAAGCCAAAGACTGGTAACTGCTGGGATTATGACAGGGCTTCCACTAGGAAGAAACTCCTGCAGGGACACAAGTAGCATCTCACTGAAGGTTATTTCTTCCCGATTCTTCATTTCCTATTCAGAAGGGTCGCTAGTAGTTATTTTTATATAATAACGGGTAATTCTTTCATGCTGCAGCTTGTGATGCATATTAATCAGGGCTCTTGCCAAATTAAATTAGTTTTTTCAACGCTCGAAAAGCAGTTAAACTTCTAATGACATTTCTCCCCTCTCTTCATCAACCTATTTTTGGAGCAAAATAATGTACTCAGGCCTGAAGTGAAGACACTTGAGCCTGGGGAATGGAAAACAGCCACGAGCCAGAACGTATTCACAGGAGAGCTGCGGGGCAATGAGGTTGTCATCTGTGCACAGAAATACTGCCAAAGACGTAAACATGATGTTAGCAACTCCACTGCTCCTCCAGCATGTTAAAGTCACAGACACTGCTCTGTGCATGCAGGCAGGAGCAGAGGAAAAGGAAATAAGTCTGGTTTTGTGATTCTTGCTGCCATTGCAGAGTTAGGTCAACCTAGAAACAGGGACACGGTGTCAACACCACATCCCTAACAGCCCTGGGTTTCTCTGTTACCACTGGCATCAGAAATCAAAGCTGCAAAACAGGCTTCCTAATATATAAATGAGAGGTCAAACCAGAGCTGCACAACAACGTTAGGTACCATCTGTGCCGCTGGTATATGAAAATCTACCTGGACATCTATATTTTATAGATCAAGATATGTACATTTATGCAGGCACATAATACACTGAAGCGTCTTGAAGTCAAACAACAGTTAGGTTACCCATAAAAGAAACTATTTCAGCGCAAATGGTCTGTATTTGGCAGACTTGCAAACAACCGAAACCCAATTTTTAAAATAGTAAGAAGACTTCGTATATAAAAACACCTGATGAACCACCTTCTCACACATAATAGTATGCGGGCATAAGATATACAGCTTATAACATGTACTAGTGCACCAAATACTTCATAAACTCAATGCTAAAGGGAAATTAGTATCTCATAAAGTATTTGCCTGCCTCAAATAAAAGCAGGACTTAAAAGCATTTGAAAGACTGGACATAAAAACCATCTAGGAATGCTTTTGGTTTTCCCCCAGCTTTGTTCTGCATAAGATCAGCTTCAAATATTTTCCTTTTTTATAACCCAATAGCTTGATTTGCATATATGTCTCATACAAGAGAAAAGCATTTTTATAGAATTAGAAAATGACTGTGTAACCACAAAGCTTGTTTCTGCAGCAAATACAGAATTATTATTAGGTGGATAATATTTCAAATTGAAGACGTTCCTTTAACTGAAAATTTATTCCAGGCTAGAAATATCATTATGTGCTAGGTTAACTCGGTGCTGAAAAGTTTTAAGCAAAACAAGCTTTTTTTAAATTGTGTACGTGGCAAGCTTTTTAACTGCAGCAACCTGAATGCTAAACATTCAGGACAGATGAAAATCTAACATGGCCACCACTGATTGTCTAATAAAACCAGAGCCCAACAGGGACATGGTCCAGGCAGGACTGTCCAGCTGGGAAAAATATCAAAGGCTTTACAGTGATTTTGGGGATATCTGCTTGGTAGGGATCAGGCAAAACACAAGCCATCCCTGCTCCTAAAATCATAATATCACTGAATGTCATGGGTTGGAAGGGACCTTAAAGATCATCCAGTTCCAACCCTATGTCATGGGATCCAAGCAAAGACTCCAGCAAGGGAAGAAGGCTACCAGTAAGCCCTTACTCTTTTAACTAACTTCAAACATCCTCCTTTGGTAGTCAGAATAACCCGCATGTGCTACAGATCTAGAGCTGCTTTTCTCTAGTCTATAAACAAGTCACTTCAGACCCACTGTACCTGTTAATTTTCTTCATCTATACATTCACAGACACTGGAAGCCTCCAGTCCTCGTTACCCTAATTGCTGCCACATCAGTATCATTTAATGCTGACACCAAGGTGGCCTCAAACCTCTCTGAAACACCCGCTCCCACAACACCCAGATACCTCCATCTAACAGGCAGCCGCATCTTTATGCTCTGATAACAGAGAATTGGTGTCTCCCCCAGGTTCACACAGGGATGGCAGATCATGTCCAGATATAGAGCCGGAATCAGGTGTTCTGTCACGCACTGCTCTGCACAACTCCTGCTTCACGCAGCTTCTCCAAGTCACCATCACTTGGAAAACTCAGCAGCACTGGGCAGCCAACGGGCTGCATTGATGCATTGCCGTGCATTCCTCCTGTCCTCTGAACATCACAACTTCTTGCCTCAGCTCCCAGACTCAAATCCCTGAAGCTTTTCAGAGTGGGCAGCATTACACATGTCTGCACGGGGTCAACCACCCAGCAAGGCTCAGGGCAACAACCCTGAATTTCCTAGGGATCTTTCCACTATTTTTTGAGGAAGAATGCCAAACAAGCTAAAACATTGAAAAAAAGTGAGAATTTTTAATTCAACTGCACTTCCTATGATTATATTGGTGCCTGTTAATCAGCTCTCTCAAATCTCTCCACGTTACAAGCATTTAAAGCAGGGCTTCAAACATGGGCTATAGGACACAAAGCTTTTCTGGAACTACTTCAAGTTCTTTTTGTGAACATTGGCTTCTACAGCCTGGGTGAGATTTGTTACTTTAAAGGAAAGAAGGTACACATCAACCCCGAGTAGGATTACCTTCCCTCAGTCGCTCCACCACAAAAGTGAATCCAGTGGTACGCGGATGTAAGACATACTCGTATTTCTGAAGTCCATTCTTTTCAGCAAATTCGTGACTGCGGGCTTTGGTATTTGCTGGAGGAGAGAAGAAATAGCACCATTTTCTATTAGTGTGCATGTAGATCAAGAATTAAATATCATTATTACGTGACAGGAACAGTACAAGAGCAGCTCAGAGAGCATGGAGGTGTCACAGTTTCTCAGATGGAAGCAGACCGCAAACGTGTGGTTGGGGGGCTAGAGGATGGCACGGGGAGGAGCAATGTGGATTGCAAGAAAAGCCTTTTTACCCTCTCATTCTAGAAAATAATCAGCATCTCTTTCATACTTATCAAATGCAACCTGAAATCTACAAATTAAAGTCTGTTAACCGTTCCCTGTAATGTAGATTTTATATTATGCAGAGAAACACCCTGGGGTCAGTGTTTACCTGTGTTAAGCTTGTTATGGAAAGAAAACATTAAATGGAGGAAAGCAATTAATCTAATACATTAAACCAGCAATTTATGTTTCCATTCTGAACTTGACATATTTCATTCACCAACTTGCGCAGCACATTTTCTGACCCACCGCCTCCCAGTCGCAGCACATGCTTGTTACCACACACAGAGTATATGAGAGGCAGCTGGAGAGCAGTGAAGTGAAACCTCCCGAGAAACACATTTCAAACCTCAGCAAAAAGAATTTTCTCGCAAGCAAACCAAGCGGGAGGAAGTAATTTGTTCTCCAGCGATGTGCAGGAGCTTCTTCCAAGCATCTCAGCTAGTGGCCAAACAGACTTTGCTGGCCACACTTCCTCCTTTGTTGTGGGCTCTGCTGTACTTGTCTGGGGCCAAGAGGCAATGGACACATGCAATGTTCCCTTGGCAACATGGAAAAAGAAAATCAATCCAGTCAACTAACTTTTAAAAGAACTAGTTTTTAGATGGTCTTACAGGTGTTTCAGAAGACAAAATCCAGCTACAGATCTATGGAACAAAATAATCATTGGCTAAGCAACAGAGAATCCTTTTCAAGCAGAAATGTCTCTTCTTTAAATTGTTCACAGTTAACTCATACAATGATGAGATATCCAGCAATGAAGAACGATGCTGCTTGATAATTCAACAGAATTGATACTTATAGGTAAGTCCTTTCCCTTACAATCATCATATCTTTTCCTGTAAAGCAACTACAGCACAAGGGACAAACCAACAGTGGGGCAAGACTGAGATGTCCTCAATGCAGTGATACGACTTTCTTGCCCCTTTTTTCCTAAATTACGTGACTTTTGTTTATCAAGAAATGTGGGTGTCTCCCCTGAAGGACCATCTACCTATTCATAAATGCTGTAGCAATGAGTATTTTTCCTTGTGACCTATTGTTTGCACACATAAGGTTACGGCTTTTCAGACACACAGCCCCTTTGGATTTAGCGCAGATTTCCTGACCATGTAATCTGCAGAAATGGAAAACTGTTGCACAGTAGCCAAGCAAGTGATTCAGCAAAGAGAATCCAGAGATTTAATTCTTGCCAAATTGCCAAAACATACAAATACATGAAAATACGACATCTCCAAAAAGCAATGCTAAAATTACAGAATATGTGAAATACAAAAATTACACTTGGCTATGTAACTTGAATTTGTCCTTCCTTGGACTTACGCATAATGTCTTTAACCACATGATTGGAGTATCTATTTTTGTCCGCTCGACTGCTTCTCCATTCAGTGTTGAACTAGGACTGTTCTGAAGCAGCAAAAGGAACTTACCTGTAGGACCCCAACCTTTGCAAAGCTTTCAAAGTGAGTCATGAGCAAGACTTCGAGTGGCAGAAAAGTGCAAGAGCAATCTGGTCTTTATTAAACGCTTCACTGCAAAGCCAGCTACCTCTTAAACATAATTGTATCACACTCCCAGCTCAACAACTTAAAACCTCTTTATTTTCTAAGAAACAACATTGAACAGCATGAACATTCCTATAAAAACTGCACAACTCAAGAGCTCCTTTCCAGTTCCTGTGGTGATTGAAGTAAAATGCTTTAAATTACTTCATCACAAAGTTTTCGGCTGATGTATTGTTTCTTCCAAAGGACAGAGGAAGGGTTGTCTTCATTTTCTAAATATACAAATTTGGGGTTCACACTGGAACATTTTCAATCTGCAAATCACATTAATCAAAGCTTTGAGGCACAAGTGTTGTAAGTGGCTATACGGAGGTAAGCAGCCTCAACAAAATCAATAAACCTAAGTCTCAAGCATCTTGAACTGCATAGAGCCCTTGGAAAACCCTCTCCCATCTCCCTGCTTGCTGGGTTTTTGTTTCAGAGGGAGCACAAAAATGAGTTCCTTGGTATTTGCAAAACACTCCTACTCACACCAGAAGGAAACCCAGAAACAAGTGGGCAGGGTTTTTGCTGGGGAAGACCTAACTGATGCTGCAAAAAGGGTCTGGAACCTCCACTGCCCATTGCCTTGAAGCGATCATCTTCAAAGCCCCTCTCAGTGCACCTCCCTATGCTTGGAAGGAACTTGCTGAGAACAGCTGTGAAACGCCTTCCAAATTCCCATTGCTACAAAGTCTTTCTGAAATGAGGGAGCAGCTGGACATTAGCACACTGGCCAGCAGCACTCAGCTATTCCTGATATCTGTATCCCTGTCTCACCTCTGGACTCTTTAAGATTTATATAACAGAGATTGTTCCCTTCCCCTTTTGCACAAACCCCAGTGTAATGGGATTTCAGAACTAGAATAATGCTTCCAGCTAACATTATGATGGTTGTCATCTGGAAAAATCATCTCCTCTTCCCCTCCTAACAACCATCAAGCCACAGGTCTCTGTGCAATGAACAACATCTATTATAGCCAGCCAGGAAGGTCAGAGGGCTCTGAAATCAAGGGTAGGGTATGCTTTTGCTCTGCCAGAGAGTAAGGATAATGCCCTTCCTCCCTCTCCTGGTGCTCTTAGTGTTTTACTCTGCTCTTACTATGAATAAATGCCCTGATTGCCACCTTATCAGACAGGATCCCCTCGGTGTCTGCTGCTGTTTGGGATCCCAGTGCGGACACCCCTGCCTCACCCCCCTCCGAGAAATGCAGAGCACGTCTCCTGCCCAGCACCAGATTCAACAAGGGGCAGAAAATGCCATGTTCCTCATTATATCAAACCTAGAGGTTAGAAAACTGATTCAGGAAAACAAGAAACATGTTTTTATATTGCCTCCAGCCTACAGGAATTCACACAACAAACACCTCTGCAAAATCCCCTAATCAACTTTCCTGACTCAGAACTGCTTCACGCTGTCTCCTCTGCTCTCCCCCTGACTTGCCTTTCCTCTCTTCTTCATTTGACATGTGCTGCCCGTCTGAGGGCATGTTCTCTGGATGGGGACAAGAACAAGAACTCCAATTTACTCGAGTCTTTAGATGTTACTGTAGGGCATTTGTCAAAATACACAAAACGAGAATTTAAGGGCTCTGGCCATAACCTTGTACATTTATTCTCATCCCGTGCTGCTTTTGGCAGATCATTTGATCACGTTTTTTCCCATTTATCTCAAAATTATGTGGGCAAATCCCATTTATCACATTTTTAAATTACTGGAAAAGCTCAGAAAGTCAGCACTTTCTAGAAGAGCCATACTTCAGAATTTCATTTAAAGTAACTGGAGGAAGAAATTATATTAACACACTTTCTTGATCTTCAAATTACAGATTTTTAGGAAGCTGAATTGCTTTTCCCCCTGAAAATCAGAGGATTAAATGAAGATTTTTTTAAAGTTAAATTGTATTTTTAATTTGTGATCTTGTTAGGAGTTCAAACAAAAATCTCTAGAGTCTGACTTTGCTGAAAGCCAGATGCAGTAACAAGGTGCACTCATGTGAGCCTGAAGAGTATTTGGAACTAAAGCTCCAAGCCCTGTACCCAATGAAAAGCCAGGTCTGTGCTCTCAGGAAATACCTGTGCACTGTTAGCAACTCACAAACAAACAAGTTTATGTGCTTTTACGGATTCAACGTTGTCCAGGCTGATGTGTTTTGATGGATGTCACCCTAAAGAAACACAAACTCTCTCATCATCCTCCTGGAAAGCAGATTCTGACATCTTTAATGCAACTATTTCTGATCAACTCTCAACTACGTTTTTCTTCGCAGTATGGGGGCACCGAAACATGAATATTAAGCACTATCTTTCCCTTTAATCTGACATACGATAAATGCACGCAAGTGCTTCTGTGGCTTCAAGTGCTCTCCAACAACACTAAGGGTCAGACAGTGTACTCCAGACAAGTACTCCAAAAATCTTTCTATTAAAGAAAAGGAGAAATCTTCATTTATCTACTAGAGCTTTGGATAGAAACCACAACATCTATATTGGTTCACAATTGATATTTCAAGAACATGTTAAGCAGTGTTCTTATTTGTGCTACTCTCAAATCATCAGATGTTAAACCAGTCTTGATCAGTGCTTTGGACAGTGTATTTTGCATTACCAAACACATTCCCTAGAAAAGAGAAAAACTTAACAGCAGTTCACCATTACCTTCCAGCCAGAGCATTGTATGTGACCCACATCACAACATTCCTGCCAAAATCTGGGCTCTAGCAAGCTTTCCTGCTTGTTTCTGAGCTGTTCCTCAAGCAAAAAGGTCTATGCAATCCCATTGTCCACCTGCTCCCCGTCACCCTTGAAGCCATTGTCACTTGCAAGGTTGGCAGAGACAAGAGATTCAAGATGATTAAACCTCATGGGAGTTCCAGAAGAACCAACAGCTGGGTAAAAGGCAGCCTCTGGGAGCACAGATCTCGGTAACAGAGAGGTAAGGGCAGGCTCCGCAGGCGTCGAGTCTGTCCACGCTTTTGCATGGCAAGCAGCAGCCTGTTGGGTGACACCAGTGTGGGGACGATAAGCCACAGAGCACAAGGGCTCTTGCTGATAGAGGAGCAAGAATTTCATACAGGCAATGTCACATGGAAGGGAATACATAAAAAAAAAAAGAGAAGCTGGAGTGAAGTAAAGACCACGTACAGGGATGCGGACACAAACCCACAGGCAATGAGGCTTTAATAAGCCCAGAGCAAAACAATAATGTTTGTTATTGCTTTCTGAAGAATTCCTACAGAGCCATGTACGGACACTAGGAAAAACAAATGAACAAGCACAATGCTGGGTTGTGTTCCAGCTTTCCAGAAGCACCAGGCTCATGGCTGCTTTGTTTTTTCAGGGCTTCAGAAAGTCTGGCTGTACATTTATCTGCCGAGGGCTTTTTTTGAGCAGTCACAACAGAATACCTGTGGTGCACTTAGCTTTGAGTGTGAAGTACTCCAGGGTGAAAGGATGGCCAACCTACCAGAAATAAGGACGTAGTTATTACCTCAGACCCAGTCTACAAAGACAGTGCTCTGAGGTCGTGGCATTGCTATTTTAAAAAGTATTTACGTAGCATCCTCCACTGCTGAGGATGTCACCAACTTGAAGTCAGCACTGGCCCGTGTGTACATGCAGTCATACTTACATTTATTTGAAAGCGTTCCTTCTCAAATACCTGAAAATATTACACAATTCCTTACAGGGAGGAGTAAATCTATGTCACACGTGTACTGAGAGGATAAAAATGTGACAGTAGCATGGAGCTGCCCAGCAATCCTGCTTTTCAATGTAGCACAGGTAGAATGGTATTTTCCATTTTAAGCACCAGAAGAATTTTGCTTGCAGAAATAATTTGCAGGTTTTTAATCTGGTTGGAAAAAAAAAGCCATTGCCTCTATTTTTGCAAAAACAAACCTGTGGCTTACTTCTTGCTTTAAAAGATGGAATGTGAAGTTGTAATAGGTTAACACAAACCTACGAGTTTCCTGAAAATCACTCCTTCAAAATGCATCATTACATTCTGTTTTACACAGTATGAATCACAGAATCACAGAATCACCAGGTTGGATGAGACCCACCGGATCATCGAGTCCAACCATTCCTACCAAATACTAAACCATGTCCCTCAGCACCTCATCCACCCACGCCTTAAACACCTGCAGGGAAGGCGAGTCAACCACCTCCCTGGGCAGCCTCTGCCACTGCCTAACGACCCTTTCTGTGAAAAATTTTTTCCTTATGTCGAGCCTGAACCTCCCCTTGTGGAGCTTGAGGCCATTTCCTCCTGTCCTGTCCCCTGTCACTTGGGAGAAAAGCCCAGCTCCCTCCTCTCCACAACCTCCTTTCAGGTAGTTGGAGAGAGCAATGAGGTCTCCCCTCAGCCTACCCTTCTCCAGGATAAGCACCCTCAGCTCTCTCAGCCGTTCCTCATAAGGCCTGTTCTCGAGCCCCTTCCCAGCTTCGTTGCTCTTCTCTGGACTCGCTCCAGAGCCTCAACATCCTTCTAGTGGTGAGGGGTCCAGAACTGAACACAGGATTCAAGGTGCTGGACCTGCTGGTCACACTGTTTCTGATCCAAGTCAGGATGCCATTGGCCTTCTTAGCCACCTGGGCACACTGCTGGCTGATGTTCAGTCACTGTCAACCAACACCCCCAGGTCCTTCTCTTCCTGGCAGTTTCCAGTCAGGCTTCTCCTAGTCTGTAGCTCTGCAAAGGGTTGTTGTACCCAAAGTGCAGGACCCAGCATTTGGCCTTGTATCGCTCGGTCAGGATTCACTTGTCCAGGGAGCTTGTCCTGGCCCCTGTAGTATTTTAACATGCATGAGATGATGTTTCCTCTGCAGACAATGGGATCAGGAGAGCCAAGTTACTGTTACAGAGCCCCGGGGCTCCACTGGTCTCTACACATCTTATTATGCACAAATACAATATTGAGGTGGCATTTGTTACAGATTGCAAGTGAGACTGCCGAACACAAGACAGCCTTACACGCCTGCAGCCCAAGGATGCTGTACCCTGCTGTCAGTTTGTCTTTCCCACTGTCCTGCTCCCTCCCCGGGCCAGCTCCACAAACCAGGAGAGCGATCACAGCATCCGCAGCGCAGCCAGTGCAGACACAGCTGGACACTGCTGGTTAAAGAGAACTTGCCACACCCACACTGGGAGGGAAAACCAGGACAACAGAAATGCCTTAGAAAAATCTGGCAGAAATCCACGTTCAGAAATCCAGTTATAGAAGTTTTTAGTATCAGGTGAGGAATCTTTCCTGAATGAATTTCTTAGTTGACCGTTATCAACAACATATGCTTAAATTTCGTCTAAGGCATGTGTATCAGTTACAAGAGCAGAGAGAAAACCCTGCATTTCCTTAAGGAACTCCATTCTTTAGGTGGGAGCATCCCCACCACTGGGACCGGGCAGCAGAAGGGTGAAGGTGTTTCCTTTCTCACCTTCATGCTCCGTAAAACTGCAGCATGGAACTCCCTCAGTTCTTTAAAATCTATTGTCTTTGAGGAATACTGGGAAAGATCAGAAGGCGTACATAATTTATGGAATAAATGACAAACAATCCCATTCTTTCAGTCATCCTGATATGGAAACATGGGTTCAGGAAGAGAGTAAGTGACCCAAGGAGAAGCCTCCTGACTTTCTCTCCAATGAGAGAAAGGTTCCACCTTATGGTTAAGCACCAGGAGGGGACAGCTGTTCATCAATTCAAGAAAAAAATAATTTAAAGTGAGGTAATCCTTCTTTCTAATTTTAGATAGAAAATAACTAATTCCACAAGAGGTATCATATGAAGCAATGCAAGAATGTAAAATGATTTATCTGCTTTCAGGAAGGCAGATCAAGTGATGATGATTGAATATCATACATATCCGTTTTTAAAGATTTGGGGAATAAGGAAGAAAAATCAGCACTACACGTTAGTTATTTTTACACTGTGTCTAGGACTTAGCAATCTGACATTGCAATAAAATATGACTGGAGGAGTTCTGCAGTGGGAAGTACAATAATCTTTTAAATAAGCTGAAGGGTAGAAGTTTAATTGTAATTGATTTTCTACTTAAAGATGATGCTTATCAAATCACGCTGCAGGCATAAGAACCACGGAACATTCACATGGTGTTTTCTTTTATTAGCAATTGAGTTGTGTGTAGCACCAGTTAGCAGCTTGCTGCTGATGCCAGATAACTGTGTTAGGGTAGATATTTTATTAACAATTAATGCTACAGGATCTAACTCCATAAATCTATTCTTATGATAACATCAACAGTTCTTTTAGGGAGATTTTTTTCCTATAGAGGGAGATACAAACTGCTCACCTGGCCTAGGCAACACATATCTCTATTTTTCTCCTCTTAAAACACTACACAAGCAATCTAACAGAATCATTAGCTCTCCTCTTCGCTCTTCCATGTATCTGGAATGATTTTGCACTGTTTGCCCCAGGAATGTGGAAAAGGGGAACGTGCAAGTGATTTATTCCAGGTCTTGAAATCTAGTTCTGCTGAGGCACATCCAGAACCAACCTAAAGCTACTGTTACCATCAGATGCTTTGAAACACAATGGTTATTTTGGGAGGATGGGCAAAGCCTCTGTGGAACTACACCCACACCTCTCAAATGCATCAGTATGTGTGACCTATCATAAGCTATGGTTTCTACTTAGGTCTGTGGGAACCCAGTCTTGCTCCTGCCTTGAGGTTTTTTAAACTATTTCCACACACAACAAAATATTTCCATGTTGAATATTCCACAAGAAGATGGCAAATGCAGCTTACCTGTGAGGTCGGTTCCCTCTGGAAAGATGAGGAGCTGCAGTGGTTCCCGAATGTCACAGAAATAATCCAGCATTTGTTCAAAGTGGCTCTTGTCATCTTCCCACTTTCTCTGAATGAAAACAAAGGCAGCAACCTGCATCGCCCAGCCTGAAGTTTAAAAAGCACACCTTTAGTACCACTTCACTCTGATTCTTCCACAGTGTCTGTTATCTCAAAATACTGTATAAATTGTGTCAGACAACATTTTACTTACCGCCCACCCACCCTGACCTCCAAGTAACATCACCCAGTTACCTTGTAAAAACAGTTTTGGATGGGAAGCAAAAGAATGCATAATAAATAAATAAATAAAACGGAATAAATCTGGAATGGCTGCAGTTTCTCACAACTCAAGTTACCAAAGTCACAAAAGCTTTCCAGAAAGCAAGAGAATAGAGTCAATGCTGTCATGAAGTGAAGTATTTAAAACCACGCCTTCACTATAACACCCTTCATTGCTGCAGCACTGGGATTTCTTAAGGGAAGGCACTGTCCCTACAGACAAGCACCCCAGCAATACACTGCAGGATAAAAGCAAGCTGGTTACACAGAGAGTTGCAGTCAGTAGTGCACATTAACCATGTGCATCGTGCAGAAAATACCTACTGTTTTGAGGGCTTTATCACATGTATCTTCTAGAAACTTCCATTACTAACAAAAGAAAATACAAAGCTATTCTTTACATTTGATGACAGAAAAATGTGGTGTATATCCATTTATGCAGAAGACGACCGTGTATGTTATGTATATCCGTTAATGCTCAAGACAGCTGTGAAGATTCACTGCCTGACATCCAAGTGACAATGTAATGCAGTTAAATAAAGGAAACTACAGCTCAGGGGTCGCATGCCATTACCCTCAATAACATTCCTGGCTTTTCTGGCACAATTTCCCATATAATAAATCACATAACATAACTCAAAAATAAAGCAAACTAATGCAAATGCTTAAACCACTAGGATGGCTGGGAAGCAGCCTTTCTAATGTGTCTTAAAAATGCATCAACACGGAGAAACATTTAATGAAAGCCTAAGTCTTGACAAAGATGTGTCTGGCCCAATATGCATCTGGAGAAGAGCCCCCATGATTGCAGAATTTCCTAAGACAGAAAGGAAACGGCCTTTGGCTGGTAGATAGTGGGAAGAAGAAAGAGGTCCTTCCCAGCAGTGGAAGTCACTCCAATGGATGTGTCACCTTGACTGCATATCAGGAATGCAAAAGATTTTACAGTTCAACAGCTCTTCCGTAGGCCGGCAGCCTCTTCAGATGCTCCATCTCCTCGGGGAAGGACTGCAGAAGTGGCTCAGCCTGATGAGTCGATCCATACAGATGCTGCATAGCCCACTGGCAATGGTAAAGGGATGTAAGCAGGAAAAACATCCCACTTGCATTCTGCTGTTATGTGTTCTGTGAGATGGGATGAAATAACCCCTCTTTTCATCATTCATAGAATGAGGAGGATGGGAATGGTCAGCAGCTGGTCTCACTCTGTTAATGTGCCCTTTGGAAAGACAAAGGGGCTGGAGAGAACACAGAGTCTGTGTTGTATGGGAAAGGTAAAGACACTTTTAACAGAAGACAGGCTGGTATTTTTCCACCCGACAGAGTTGGGAGAATTTCTGTGGTACGATTCTGAAAATATTCCTATTATGCCTTTCCTGGAAGAGCCAAGATGGGAAACTGGCACCTAGGTCTCTTCATACTCATGAAAAAAAAATGCATGTAGAATTCAGCCAAACCAAGCTGCATTTCTGCTTCACAGCAATAATCCTTCTGTCACACTTCAGACTGCTCCAGGAGAGCCTTTGCCACGAACAACTAGCAGAATAACAACTACGCTTCCCATTAGAGCACACTTTTCCACTTCTACTTTAGAAATCACGTAGGCTAACAGCTCTAAGGTCATTAAGTCTGGTAGCTCATAATTGCATTGCTAGCAGACAAAATGTCACAGCCCCTCAAACTCTCATTTCAGCTTATTTTAACACAGCAAAGACACTTGAGACACAAACTGTACTAGAAAGTTCAGCAGGGCACACTGTTAATTCTTTAAACCAATATTCCCTATGGATAAGAGCTGGAATGCGAATCCAGCTGTCACCTAAGCAGAGATGCTTTATGCCAAAGCATTTATGTCCCCACCTGTGGAAGCAGTGGTGGCAACACAGAATTGTCCCTGCCAGTATTACTGCATGTGGATTCCCACAGTGTGTTGCTTTAACCACCCTCCAGTTGAGTTAAGTGCTAACATTTTCCAGGCTTAGTGACACCAGTATTTTCCCTCATGGTAGCTGATCCATCAAAGCTGCTGATGCAAGTGCTCTCAGCCCATGGCACAGACCGGAGAAGTGGAGTTGTTCTGCCCTGCTTCACTGAAAGCCAAGATGATTCAAATTACTTTGAATTTGCTACAGGGGAAGCTTGCACACACAGAGAGTGATAACGGATCCAATGATGTACAGGAAAAGACTGGTGGGGTGGGGCTACGGCCAGTGCTGAAATACAGACCAAAGCCATTTTTTTCCCCTGGCTCTTAACACAAAAATGGTCAAACCCACCTTGAGCCTTTGAGAGCCACAACATGAGTGACCCAATGAGTGAAAAACAACTAAAAATCTGTACATCTCACAGTCTCTTTGCAAGCAATGTCAGCAAGAGTCACCCACATATGGAAATAAATATCTGGACAAGAGTTAACTGTTACCTCTGCTCAGGTTTGCCAGCTTTACTTATTCTCCTCTTTTTCCATCACTTCATCCTTTCCTTACCTGTTACTGGCCCAATCTGCTCCAGCTGTAATTCTCTGCTTTAGAGTCTCAGTGGGCTTTTCAGAAATCATAACTCTTTAAGATACGTCCAGCAACAGTGCCTGAGACACCCATGTATTTTACATTTGTACACTGAATTACACCATTATCCTTTCCATCAGCATTAAGGAGCAAAACCAGGGTTAATATCTCACACAGCAGTCAGGCTCTGACATGAACCCCTTTGGCTACCTTCTCTCATTTCTCCATCGATCTACCTGAGAGTGCTGCAATTAAACCTAATTTTTAATTTACTTTTCAGCCCAAATATTATCACAAGGCCACCCAGTACATGAAAACTGTCCATCGTTAAAACACAACTATACTGCCCATGAAGCCTTACTGGCCGTACTGGTCCATATCACAAGACTTTTACAAATTTAACTATTAAGACAAAAAAAAAAAAGGATGTAACTAACTTCCAGTCTTTATCTGGTTACCTGCTCGACAGCACATATTCCACAGCACATGCTGAACATAACTGTTATCATCGTCTGCATCACTTCTAATGCTATTTCTTATTAATTAAGAAGAGGCAAGAATAGAAATGGAGAGAATCACAGAATCACTGGGTTGGAAGAGACCCATCGGATCATCGAGTCCAACCATCTCCACCAAACACTAAACCATGTCCCTCAGGACCTCGTCTACTCGTGACTTAAACACCTCCAG
>WAAB01006929.1:103639-117358 GCA_013389865.1 Piaya cayana
GTCTCACCAGTGCCGAGTACAGAGGGAGAATAACCTCCCTCTATCACAAGTACTGTGGAGAAGCCCCATCATGTTAGACCATGCAGGAAACCATCAGTGCCATCAAAAGTTCTCCTTGAGAAGTGTTATGGCAGAGCATGTCAGCAGCTACTGATGCTGTCAGCTGAGGAACAGCAGCTACGGCTCCAAGCAGAGCAGTGCTCCCTTGAGACATCAGCCTTGGCCACTTGTACTGCAATGCTGCAAGAATGTTTCTGAAATTGAGATTGCTGAAATGTAATACCTCTTTCTGAAAACTTTACTGAGCAATATTTATCAAGGTGAAGCTGCAGTTCCAGGAAGAACGGACCATCTGTTTTCCTTGGGGCTTCTTTTTTAAGGCTCAGCTTTAATCAATTTGAAGCTTTTTCATACGCTGGAATACAAAGAATTAATGACTTGGGAATTAGACAAATGACTCAATGCGTCTCCTTGAAATATTGACTCCTCTGATTTCAATTATAATTAAGTAGAAAATAACTGCCTACTTGTAAAACAGACTCACTAAATCTGATACCTTCACACTTTCAACCTCCAAAGGGTACAACAAAGACTCTAGATTCATCTCCATTCCAAGCTCTGCCCTCCACCTAGCACATAAACCCCTTGGATGAGAATAATAGCTCACAGACCATTTTTTTTCACTCCCTAAATGGTTAAACAGTTATGACAACAAAGATGCTATGCTTCATACTCACAAGGTTTTCAGAAACATGGAAATGAAAGGGTTGCCTTATAAACCTTAACTTACACACAGTTTTAACTTAAATATTTGTTAAAAGAAGCCTTTGAAAGATCACGGAAAAAAATAGAATACAGTATATTCATTCAAACACTTCACCGACTCAAAGCGAGGTTACCATTAGGTGAAGATTTATTAGAAGTTACACCTAGTCAATATATCAATACTTCCATAGACTCACAGAAACACGGAATGATTTGGGTTGGAAAGGATCTTAGAGAACATCCAGTTCCAGTCTCCCTGCCACGGGCAGGAACAGGTCGCACTAGACCAGGCTGCTCAAGGCCCCCTTCAGCCTGACCACCATGAACATGCCCTGACAGCCATGAACACCTCCAGGGATGGGGCATCCACAACTTCCCTGGGCAACCTGGGCCAGGGCCTCACCAACCTCATTGTGAAGAATTTCTTCCTAATGTCTAGTCTAAAGCTTCCCCCTCCAATTTACAGCCATTCCCCTTGTCCTGTCACTAAATGCCTTAGTAAAAAGTCCCTCTCCAGCTTTCCTGTAGCCACTTTCAGTACTGGAAGGTTACTAGAAGTTCCTGCTTGGAGTCTTCTCTTCTTCAGGTTGAACAACCCCAACTCTCTCAGCCTGCCCTTAGAGCAGAGGTGCTCCAATCCTTGGATCATCTTTGTAGTCCTCCACTGAACCCACTCCAACAGTTCCATATCCTGCGTATGTTGAGGATTCCACACCTTGACATAACACTACAGGCAGGGTCTCAGGAGAGAGGAGTAGAGGGGCAGAATCCCCTCCCTTGCCCTGCTGGTCATGCTTCTTTTGATGCAGCCCAGAATACAATTGGCCTTCTGGGCTGGGAGTGCACATTGCAGGCTCAAGTCAAGCTTCTCACCAATGTGCACCCTCAAGTCCTTCTCTACAGTGCTGTTCTCAATCACGACATCCTCCATCCTGTACTGAAACCACGAATTGCCCCGACCCAGGTGTAGGACCTTGCACTTGGCCTTGTTGAACCTCATGAGATGCACACAGGTCCACTTCTCCAGCTTGTTCAGGTCCCTCTGGATGACATCCCATCCTTCTGTTGTGGCAACTGCACCACTGAGGACCCTATTTACAACCCAAAATCTAACCAACATATACTAAAGGTCTACCGTTTAGCACAGCTGGTCCACTAAAGAGGAGGAGAAATTCCACTCTTACTGATGAGATACCAGGTTCTCCCCTTCAGATGCCATTTTCTACTACATACTTCTCAACAATCTTCATCTAATCTGAGAGTCTCACTTTCCAACTGTGCCCTAGTCATGTGGGTATAGAGAAGACTATTTTTGCAAAAATCTGCAGCTCAAAGCACAACCTGACTGAAGAGAGAGCCATGTGTTCCATTTCTAAGGCCTCTTTTTAGGCACACCATGACAGCACAGAAAGCTGATCATTCCTAATTTGAGGCCTCCAAATTCTGGCTTGAGAGAAGGATGTAGTTTAGCTGGATTCCCCTCCTACGACTGGTATCACAATATTAGCAGCTTACTAAAAATAAGCTATAATTCACAACACTGCAGGCTGAGTACCTACAGCAAATACACTGTGGCGGGTACTTAGGGATCTGGGATACAAATTGTGTTCCATGCCACTATAGATCCAATCTATGGTTTTGCATAACCACCCTCACATTATAGAATCATAGAATCATAGAACAACCAGGTTGGAAGCGACCCACTGGATCATTGAGTCAAACCATTCCTATCAAACACTACACCATGCCCCTCAGCACCTTGTCCACCCATGCCTTGAACACCTCCAGGGAAGGTGAATCAACCACCTCCCTGGGCAGCCTGAAACTACATTGAAACTACTGTTATTAAAACAAACCGTCAACTTTGCAGTTGCTTACAGGGTACTTTTATTTCTATTAATTCTTCTCAGTAGTGTAAATGGGACAATGAAGAAAGAAGCTTGATGTGAGCATTTGCAATGTGGGGTGCAACAGCACCAAAACCAAAATGTGGAAAGAGACTTCAGAAAACACCTATTTTCATAATTTTGAAAAGCGCTTTCAGTACGTAAAGCAGAAATACATTTACTTTTACATAACAGGAGCACATGTAGTATCTTTAAAAAAGAAATGCTTAAGGACATGGTCCAGGAACCCTCCAGGGTTTTACAGTGTAATCACTAAAACTGCCACACATTTTACAGAGTTTTTTTAAGAAGTACTGAAACAGAATCTAAACCTTGGACGTTTGTCGGAGTATGAACATTGTGGGCAAAATTTAAACACAAATTCCTTTCAAATTAAAGGGTTTAGCGACCTACCAAATCCCGGAATGCTTTTAAGACTGGATTTGAGACAGATTTTCTCGAGTCTGAGGTAGCTGTATCGCAGCAGGCAGTTCCACAGGAACATCCAGTCCATTCGGGTACGATGGTTCATGATAATGACACTCCTTTCTCCAGGAACAAATCCATCACCGGTGACAACCACCTTGGCACCAAACACCATTTCCAGCAAGGCCTAAAAGGAATATCTCAGGATTATGGTTTTACTCCCAGAAGAAAAACATCTGCCCATTATCAATAATAATTAATTTTAATTATAGCAGTTCACTCCTTTGCTCCCATTATTACCAGTAAACAAATGTCTGTTTCCTAAAGGAGAATACAGCTTTTCCACAGTAACAATCTGCTGTTTAATGGAAGCAGATGCAACATTTGAAAAGCAGTCTCTTAAACAGCACTCTTTTACAATGTCCAACATTAAGCTTACTTTTCTTTGTTTTTCCCAATATAGAATCATGTAGGAATAAAACCAAGGGAATCAGTTCTGGGCCCCTCACCACAAGAAGGATGTTGAGGCTCTGGAGCGAGTCCAGACAAGAGCAACGAAGCTGGTGAAGGGGTTGGAGAACAGGTCTTATGAGGAACGGCTGAGAGAGCTGGGGGTGTTTAGCCTGGAGAAGAGGAGGTTGAGGGGAGACCTCATTGCTCTCTACAACTACATGAAAGGAGGTTGTGGAGAGGAGGGAGCTGGGCTCTTCTCCCTAGTGACAGGGGATGGGACGAGAGGGAACAGCCTCAAGCTCTGCCAGGGGAGGTTCAGGCTCAACATAAGATAAAAAAATTCACAGAAAGGGTCGTTAGGCACTGGCAGAGGCTGCCCAGGGAGGTGGTTGACTTGCCTTCCCTGGAGGTGTTTAAGTCACGAGTAGAGTAGGTCCTGAGGGACATGGTTTAGAGATTGGTAGGAATGGTTGGACTCAGGGATCCGGTGGGTCTCTTCCAACCTGGTGATTCTATGATTCTATGATTATAATTTCGTAGACAACCTAAGAGAGATCGGTTGCACCAATAACCCATTGGTCAATATTGCCAGGCCTGGAAGGCATCAGAAGCTGCCTCACTTTCTCTTGCGTCTCAATGGTCAACACATTTGTGTCCAACTTCCACCTGGAAAAATGAGAGAGTCTAACAGCAGAAAGAGCAGCTGAGAGAAAGCAATCCCAAACAAGCCTGAACACAGCATATTGGTGCAGACGCAGCTCCATGCAGCATTTCTCCTGAGGAGCCCACGACACTGGAAGTTCACATATGAACCGTGCTGTGTCTGCTCCAACGTGGCTCTGAGGGGTCAAGTTATAAACCACGGGCTGCAGGTTTATTGGAAGGGAAAAGCAAGCAGGAGTTTAAGAGGGCCTCATTTCATCACCTGGATAGCTGGGCCATGACTGTACAGCTAGAGGAGTTGTATAGAACATCAGAGACCTCGGCACGCTCTGGTTCACACCACATCCAAACTGCCTATGGAAAATGGTCTGTGGCCCATGGCAGTTCCCAAGTTATGCAGGGATGTGCATGGAGGAGTGCTGGTTGGTGAAAAAGCCAGAGACCAGCAAAATACCAGGAGCAGGCAAATCATTAAAAAAATATGGACGACTGAATGCTAGCACCTTGCAATCTTTTAACATCTAGTGGGAACCCAGCAGAAAGGCAACAAATCCTAAGAAAGAGAGGCTGACAACAGGAGTTACCTGCAGGTGTGATATGAGGCCCTAAGGCCAGGACACTGGCAAGACACTATTCAACCCAGACAGCACAGAGAAAGAAACCACCAAAACATGACTGGATCTCCAGGGGAATCAATATTTGGCCTTATAAAAAAAAAAGGAAGCACTTAAAATCCCCCCAACCTTCTCTTACCCATTCCTCCTCCAGAAACATACATGAAAAGAGTGAAGTCTGGGAATTCAAATAGAGATCTAGGAAGTAAACTAGTTTTCTTTGCTGTTCCTAGTACTGCCACCTGTGACACAGAATCTCAACAAATTCTGCAGTTAAAGTCATCTGTACAATGGGACTGACGTTCTCCTAATTGCACTTGGCTGGAGATCTCAGAACAAAAAGCTTTACACGTGCCAAACACTGTTAATAACTCCACTCACTGTAGCTCTGACAGAGGCACTGCTGTCAAGAGTAGCTATGGACCAGTGCAAAAGCAGAACAGGTCGCACAGCTCAACATGGTAAGCAGTTATCTTGTTTCCAGAAGAGGGAGAAGTAGCTTTTTTTGGCAGTATAATAAGCCTCTTATGACATATTTAGCATCTAGTTAAGACAATGATGAACAGATGTCCTATTCTGCATGTCCTAGTGCCAGTATGAGCCAAACTAAACCAGAACAAGACCCACCTCCCTGTCCAATCCTGCTGACTCCCCTGGAAATGAAACAATGTGCAGCAGAGGAGTGAGGAAGGTGGAAGTTCCTCACACCACAGAGGTCAGGTTCAGAGCCTTCCTTCTGGGTTCCAACATTAGACATGATCTGGAGATAGAAACTCAATTGCCTGTTTCTCCTGAATAAGCATGGAATAAATGTAAGGACACAAACCTCATGCAGACAAGGACTGAGCCTCAAAAACGCTGGGTGCAAGGTCTTTTTGAGACCTCTTTCCTGAACCTAAATCCCCGAGATTCTTACTAGGCAGAATCTTCCTCACAAAAATATTCAGATTTTGAGTTAGGTCCAGCGTGGGCTGAAATCAAACTTCAAGACTGCAAAAACTATCACAAACAGTCCAGACAATCCAGAACTATAAAGCCTAGGCAACTAATCACAGAAAAGACTGGTATTTGATTTGTGATTGTAGAAAAACGGGGGGATAGAGAAAAGGTTAATTTTCTGACACTACCAGTACTCAGATAATTTCATCATGACAAGAAGTAACTATCCCATCACTTCCTTTACTGGTAAGTTTTTCTTCCCTCCTAATTTCATCATATTTAGTAATGGTTGAAAGGACAAAAGTTCAAGGACATGAAACAATTCACACCCCTTTAAAACACACAAGATAAAAAGAGAGAAAGCAGAAACTATTTGATATATAACAGAGATACATCTTCCTTTGTGCCACCAGACACATCTCTCTACACCAACACGGCAAATTGCTTCAGAAGAAGATAAACCAAATTCTTCACAGGCCTAGAGAACAAAGCCGCATGGTTTTCAGAGAACAGATGAGAGGAAAGATCCCATTCACATCAACTTTCCTCAGGAAGAGCTCTGGTTAGTGATTTCCAGGCTCCAATAGCTGTAAAGTCGATGTATTGTAAGTGAGGCAGACTTCATTTCTAAGGGAAGTTCTTCTTTCTCACCTGAAATCATTTGTCTTTAATTCAATTACAGGGACTAAATTCTAAGAGGACTAAGTAAGAGAACAATGAAGGTTAACAGCATTGTACCAGGCAGGCAATAATTTTCCTAATGAGATAGTTGGAGCACAGTCAAAAGGAAGAATATACAAGATGGCTCATTTAGGAAGTCCATAACTTAAACCCTCCTCCTTAGCACTGCTTCCCCTGCTCTTCCCTGACAAGTGCTGACCTGACACTGGGTGGAGCTGCCAGGAAAAGGCCTTTTCAAGAGCATGATTAAAACATGGCATTGGCATACACATAAATGAAGTCGAGGAAGAGGCACACAGCCCACAGCATGGAGCCAGAACCAAAGCTGGCACAGAAAGAGTGTTAAGGCCTGCTCCGACAAAAGGATTAAAATCTTCAAAAATTAAAATGTAATCCAAAGTGTTAGCGAGCAAACTACACATGGGATTATGGACCGTAGTCCAGAGCTTGGCTCAGACTGCAACTTACCACTGGGAGCGTGAGCCACGTGGCCACAACGCGGTCGGTGATCCAGCGATACCAGGCTGGTGAGATGAACATCAAAGGTAGTAAGGGCCCGAGCATGAATATGCTTCCAAAAAAACTTCCCAGGAAAAGTGCAAGTACAAAGTATATCCCTTTCCATGACACCATGGCTCTGGAAAAAGAGAGATGGCATTATGTTAGAGTAAAACTGAGAGTAATGACACAATTCTTCAAGTCCGTAAGCGCAGTTTGAGGCAGTAATCCTTCCTTTTCCCCCATGGCTAACAAAACGTGATGACAGCAAACACAACCAAAATATTCTGCCTCACAGGCAGCAAGAAGAGAGTGACTTTATAAACACAGTGATTTGTAAGGAGCAGTGAGATATTAAAGAGGTCATAAAAGCATCAGCTACATCACCATTGCCTCCACCTACTATAGCACACAGTTCCACTCCAAAGCCTTCAGCAAGCCTCTTCTATTACTCAAAGGTACAGAAGAGTGATCCAAGAGAACACCTAGGTTATTAAACATTTCAAACATTACCTCAGTCACTAGCAAAGCACTAATGTTGGCATCTTCTGAAGACAAAGAACTTGGCTTTTCTATTTCCCTATGCTGTCTCTCCTTGCTGAACACTTGTGCTGCAGAAACTCGTCCGCCCCACCCAACAAGGGTCCGCAGGCAATCTCCTCCAGAAAACATTGACCTTTGCAAGACTGTTCAGCTGTTTCAAACACCATCCCAGCAGGGCAGGCGAGCTGCAGCTGAAGCCTCCTGGCTTAAAACATTTGTGACTTTACAAAGAGTGCTGTACTTCAGCAGCCCTTATCAGTTACTTCCCAACTTACTCCACCAAAAAGCCAACAGCCCTTGCATTTTAAGACACTAGTCTAGTCTGGGAGCACAATGCCCTGTGCTGTCAGCTTGATTCCCTCATTACCAATGGAAATACACAGTGCACGGAGCTGCTCAGTGCATCACGGCTGAGTACTCAGCAAGCCGCCAAGCATTTGAAACAGATACGAGCTTTCACATTTCAGCGATTACCACCAGCCATGACAAAGCAAATGTGGAAATATCAATTCTCTAAATTGATGCCTAAAAATAGTCTGAGTTTGTCAATTTGGGACCCGGCCAATTGTTTAAAAAAGCAAAGGTTAAGTAGAAGTCACTTTTTGGTCACTTTACTGAATTCTTTTTTTGACAGGCTATTTTAGAAATTACAAGAGCTCGGGCAGACAGGGCTTCGGAATGAGAAAAACAGGAAGCGGGTGTTTTTAATTTCAAAATGGGCAATGGAAAACTAATCCATTAAGCCTTGTGTACTGTAAGCGTACATGATTTATCTCAATTACGTTTTGTGCAACATCCATAGCAATAATGTTTGCACAGCAAAGTATCCACAAGTCAAGAAATGGCAAAGCTGGTGCTGCTAGCACAGGAATTTGCTTCTGCTTCCTCACGTTGACAAGTAACAAGAAAGAAGCTCTATTTCGGGATACTTTTAGGTTTAAACTGTTTCCTAAACTGTACATATTGGAGGCAGGCCAAGAGCAGAGGCCTTGGAAATCTGCTAGTGTAAGGAGGACATAGGGAGCTGTGTTTAGCCTGAGTAACTCTAACTACAAATGTTTGCTGATAGCTGTGTCGGAATCATAGAATCATAGAATCACCAGGTTGGAAGAGACCCATCGGATCATCGAGTCCAACCATTCCTATCAAACACTAAACCATGTCCCTCAGGACCTCATCTACCCGTGCCTTAAACACCTCCAGGGAAGGTGAATCAACCACCTCCCTGGGCAGCCGGTTCCAATGCCCAGTGACCCTTTCTGTGAAAAACTTTCTCCTGATGTCTAGCCTAAATCTCCCCTGGTGGAGCTTGAGGCCATTCCCTCTTGTCCTGTCCCCTGTCACTTGGGAAAAGAGGCCAGCTCCCTCCTCTCTACAACCTCCTTTCAGGTAGTTATAGAGCGTAATGAGGTCCTGAGAAGGATTTTAACACAGTGAAATCTACACCCTGGGGTACTTCCCTGTCAAACACAGGGACTAAATAACCAGCTATCCACACATGCATTCACGGAGTAGTATCAGTTTGGACACCAAGAGATCCTGAAAAAGCAAGGCACTGAGGAAACAACACCCCAACTACCTTCTCATACTTGCTAGTGCAGACCTGTACGGGGCAAGCTTGAAATAAATAAATTAAAACCCAGCCAAGGACAAAAGCAACAGAGAGGATAAAAAAGAACATTGATGGCAGCAGGACTAGAGGAGAAAGCCTGATACATCAAGATCTGAGACCTACAGCAAAAGGCAGTAGAGAGGATTAAAATTCCATGTGCTTGATCCAATCAAACATTTCTTTGAGGAGCAAGCACAGCAAAACAACCTGAAACATCTAGGGCCAGCTTTCATGGATAGAAAACACACTGCCAGCCAAGGAACAGGAGTCTGTTTAGCTCCAGTCAGCCCTGCTGGTCCTCTCAAAGGCTGCTTAGCATCCCTGGTCACTCAGCCTGCCACTGGGATGTCCACCAGCAGAGCCGTGGACCCAGAGCGGCTGCCGCTGGCTGCAGAGCTGCACTGTCCTGTTCCACGTATTGACTGCAACTACAGAGCACAAGAGAGAAGGCACCATTCTGCTGCCCTCCCGGACTCCTGGGAAAGCAAGATCGGTCACAGATCTACAGGCTGAGCTTTTCGCAGTTCATGCTCAACTTACAGCACAGAGATACATATTTAAGAAAAAAAAAATTCTTCTGCATTTTATGTGAAAGACTTGTAAACGTTCTGGTTTAGGTTTTTATTTCAGATGAGGTACTCAAGCTATGGAAGTTCTCAAGTTTCTCTTTCTCAGCCTGCACCCCATCAGCATTTTCTTTAACGTTGCAGGATATACACATATAGATTACACTGCATTCCACTGGGTTAAACACCACGGGGTTTTATTTCTAGATACAAGACATACCATGTGTGTTTGTAATCATCATTTATCTCTCTTGCAGCTACATTTTTGAAGTGTGATACATACCGGACTTTGCATATTGCTAATATATAACACATTATTGATCTCTACACACGTATACACACATTTATCTAGAATAACAGATAGACTCTCAATTACCTCCACCCCAATATAGCACATAACCTGCAAAACTGAAAAACAACTCCCTCTTCATAGACTTCAGTAAGACTTACAGTAAAGAGGGTAACCAGCCAGCTGGTCCTCTGAAAGAGCGTTCTGCAAGCTCATGTTAGCACCAGATGAAACTGTTAACATGCTCAACCCACTTGTTTTCATTTGTGGGTTCACGTGGCGGAGTTACAGGTTACAGGATTTAAAATGCCTCTGCCTACGCACACTTAGGCTTAATCTCATTTCAGCCAGCAGCCAAGGATGCCTCTATTCATGCCGCAGGCTGCCAACGGCACACACCTCGGGCTACTCTGCTCTGCCAGTGTTCAGAGGTGGGAGGGCAGGGAAGGCTGCAGCCCTGGGCTGGATGTGACCCACTGACCAGACCTGGGGCACGGCTAAAGCCATGTATGTGCCCTCTCTAATACATGCAGCACCACAGGGAGCCAGCTTCAGCACCTCCTCAGCTGGCAGTACTGCGCACAGGTCTCTAAATCTCATGGATCCAGCTCTGGCCAGACAGAGCAGTCACATTCTGTGTCCTGCTAGAGGTCCAGTAGAGTTTGGGGCTGTCTCACCTCTAAGGCAGCCCAGTCATGATCACACAGTGCTACAACATGCCTAACAAAGCCTCTCTTGTTAGTTCTTTGCTCAGCTCTGTATCTTCACCTTTTCCCCTTCTCAACTCCTCTCCCAGACCCCATGCCCCATCTCCCACCCTGACCCAGCAAACTCCCTTTCCTACACACCCCACTCCCCCCGTTCCAGTACCAGCTTGTTTCGGGTGGTGAAGAGCAGCAGTTCCAAGTGTCCACACGCCCTGATGGAAAGGAAAAGCCGCAATGGCGAGGATGGCGTGGCTGGGACACAGACTCAGCTTCCCAGTCCTGCCACACCGGATTCCGCACACATGTGTGTGGGCACTGCCCTACTCACTTCACCACTGCATTGGTCACCTGAGGAATTCCCAGATGCCTGTTACCAAAGACAGCAGAGAGCAGACTCCGCTATCATCTTCTGCATCTCTCAGCCCTTAGACAGCTTAGAAACAGAGAATGTTCATAGATGCATCTCAGCCATCCCAAATCTGTCACACTCATTCAGCAAGAGATGTAAGAGCCACAAATCAAGGCAAACCACTCCTGCAACTTCAAACAGGATTACAATCAACCAAATAATTTTAAAGTGAAAGGAAGACTTGATGAAGACTTGTAAAATCACAGAATCATAGAATCACCAGATTGGAAAAGACCCATCAGATCATTGAGTCCAACCATTCCTATCAAACACTAAACCACATCCCTCAGCACATCGTCCACCTGTCTCTTAAACCCCTCCAGGGAAGGTGACTCAACCCCCTCCCTGGGCAGCTTCTCCCACTGCCCAGTGACCCCTTCCATGAAAATTTTTTCCTACTGTTCAGCCTGATCCTCCCCTGGCGGAGCTTGAGGCCATTCCCCCTCGTCTTGTCCCCTGTCACCTGGGAGAAGAGGCCAGCTCCCTCCTCTCCACAACCTCCTTTCAGGTAGTTATAGAGAGTAATGAGGTCTTCCCTCCAATGATCCAAATGATCCAAAACAATCATGAAAAGTCTCAAAACAAAGAAAATTGGAGCTGATTCAGGTCAGAGTGGAAAAAAACAATTAAAGGATATGACAGGAAGCCTGAATAACAGAATCCAAGCATTTCCAAAGTCCAGTAGATTCCTTTGCTGCTGAGAGCTCTCTCTTCCCAACACAGCAATCGCTCTCAGTGCTGGATTTACTGCATAACATGGCCTGGATGCAGCTTAAAGCCGCTTCCCATGTGCTGTGCAGGTCAGGGCTGTGGGGAGATAGGAAAAACTATTTCATGATTGAGGCTGAAAGCTGCAACCAGTGAGGAAGCCAGCACCCTCATACCAGCTGGTAGCTCTTCATCTGCTCTGTGGCAGAACTCCAAGTTACTGGGGTTCAGCACTTCACATCTGCTCGTTGCCATAGCAGAAGGAAAACATGTGCTGTCTCCAGGTAACGGGAAACAGCCGTTCTTAAAATACAATTTTTGTTTTATATTTCAGTCAATTCTAAAAATTATTGAATACAACAGGACAAACTAATTTCCAAAACAGTGGCATTTTCACAAGTTTCATCTTTTTTAGAACATCTTCTTGAAATTATTTCATATGCTACATAAAACCAGCGTTTGCACACAACACAAAGCAGAGGCATCTTAGTGATGGGATTTTGGCTTGTTCTGCTTATCACCTACACACTTTCATTCAGGTACAGCTGGAACAACAGTCAAACCACACCTTGTTACCATGATGATCTCAGATAGTTTTAAACAGTTGGTTCTCTAAAACAAAACCAGTTTTTCTTCACAGCTGCTCCTATGCCTTCTAAGTGGGCAAATGTTGCAAAAGAAGTTTGTCTGGTAAGAAGCAAAAACCTTTTTTACTAAAGATCTAGAAGTTTCACAGCAGCCAAGACTCACCGCATGCTTCACGTTTCCTTAACAGTTCCCGGCCAACTCAAAGTTCTTGTACAAACATGTTAACTCATACCCCTAGTTCAGTGTAAAACCAGATTTACCTACAGCCTGGCATTAAGCAATGCTACCCAGCACATGGAGCCAGAGGTCAGGTAAGTAGAAAAATACAGATAACTAGAAAACTATAGATAATTAGAAAACTATAACTCGATAACTGGTGAAACACTAAATCCTATGCAGTCAGCAAATCAGGTTTCATTATGTTGCTGAAAACATCAAGAAATGCTCTTCCGAGCTGGTAAAACGACGGTGTGTTATTACCAGTCCATAAGCTTCTACTCAGCCAGCATAGGCAATAGAACTTTTCATTGCTCTTCAGTACCTGAATGGAGAACATCAGGCACTAGGTTTAATCTTCCTTTCAGTCAATCACTAGCGGAAAAGTTAACCACTACCTTCAATTAAACTCGAGCAGAGAGGAGACAGCCCGTGATGCATTTTCTCGAGCAGCTCACCAGAACAGAACACCAGCAGGGCACCGCAACCGGACTTCACGTTAGCTCTGTGTTTCCTCCAAGCACAGTAAATTAAAGTGGTGAGCTGGAAATTTCCATTCCTGTATTCAGCTTTGCATCCTGAAACATAATTCCCAAGTCAGAAAACAATTTTCACAAGTTTTTCAAACTTTTGACCTGGGTGAAGTGAATTTGACTTCAAGGAGGTGGGCAGGAAAGGAACAGAGCTGCTTTCTTGGTGTCTGTTAAACAAGCCACCAAACGAATGATCCAGACTTCCCCTTGTTCACCAGTTTCTAAAGTTACTACCTAAAATCCTCCAGGCAGGAGAGCAGGCAGCTGGACAATGCTTCCCAGCTGGCAGAGCAAATCCTGCAGGGCTCTCAACCACCACTGGACAGGCGGTCACGGACAATGCAACCGGGCAGGCAACATTCAGTGGAAACGACACATCCCAGTAGAACATTTCATAGAATCACAGAATCATAGAATCACCAGGTTGAAAGAGACCCACTGGATCCCTGAGTCCAACCATTCCTACCAAACACTAAACCATGTCGCTCAGTACCTCATCCACCCACACCTTAAACACCTCCAGGGAAGGTGACTCAACCACCTCCCTGGGCAGCCTCTGCCAGTGCCTAACCACCCTTTCTGTGAAATTTTTTTTCCTTACGTCCAGTCTGAACCTCCCCTGG
>WAAB01006931.1:10517-25397 GCA_013389865.1 Piaya cayana
TAGGGTTGTTGTGCCCCAAGTACAGGACCCAGCATTTGGCCTTGTTAAATCTCATGCCATTGGACTCAGCCCAGCGGTCCAGCCTGTTCAGATCCCTTTGCAGAGCCTCCCTACCCTCCAGCAGATAGACACTATGTCCCAGCTTAGTGTCATCTGCAAACTTGCTAAAGGTGCACTCAATGCCTTCATCTAGGTCATTGATGAAGACATTGAACGGGGCTGGACCCATCACTGAGCCCTGGGGCATCTACAGGCATCCAACATACCTCAAGAAAGATACAGAGGTAGCAAGGAATGTAGGATGAGATGACAGCCTGAAGGAAGAAAAGACACTACCTAAGCATACAAGAGACTTCAAAAGTGTCTGTATGGATGCTGCTTATCTTTCATCATTCTGTCCAACTGTAGGATCTTTTGGACAATATCTGAGGAACAAAGGCTCTCCTTGCTTATATGAGAGTGCCTGTATAGAGGAATAAAGAAGAAAAGAAAAGGAAAACAAAAAAAAGGAAAACCAAACCTAAAAAATTCACCAAGAAAATGGCCACTCAGATCGCTTTAGATAAGAATAATTGAGGGGTTGATATCACTGGAACCTTATCCTACAAAGTATCTCAATGCTGGCCTTAAAGATGCCTTCTGATATGGGACAGCTGTCACTTTGGACCTTTCCAGAGCAGGACTTCAGGTTAGAAAACAAAGAACCGCGTGAGGAAAGATGGATTCCATATCCATAAGAAAGATGATCAGAGCTAGTGAAGCACTTTTAGAGGTAGCAAAATGCAATCTTCATCTCAGAAGAATAATTTGCTTGAGGAGAGCCTTCCTGAGGGCTCTTCTATGACCCAACTTAGTCTTCTTTTAGAAGGATTTGCAGGTATTTTTTTCTTCCACTCACAAAAGTATTAATTGAGAGTCATTGTATTGAGGAAAAGCAAACAGAGCAGGTAGGCTTACCAGTGGCCAAGAAAATTTCACATGAAGCACAGTTTCAACATTTCTGCACTGTAAAAGCTAACATAGAGCTTTTATATGACCCAAATACTAACAAAAGCAAAGTATCCCTTCAGGAATAAGAGGGGGGTAAAAAAGAGTATTTATTACCTAGAGATTTGTTTACAATACAGTATTTAAGCTTCACATGTTAATTATATGATGTGAGCAAAAGAAGTAAAGGGAACTCACTATCAGACAGGGAATGCAGGAGGGTTTAAGGCACTGTTACCTCCTTCCTCTGTTAAGAATGAAGCTTGGAAGAGACATGGTGCAAACACCATGTAAACAAGTACTGTGGATCTGTGCAGGCACTCAAAGCGATTTATTTGCTGAGAAACACAGGTGGTGCAAGAGTTTAAGTAAGCACAGATTGTACATGCACATATTTCTTTAGAAGTTCTACTTCTGCCTAAAAATTCTGAGCACTTATTGCTCTGCAGGGAAAATGTTACCAGGTCTCTAAAGTGTGTTACTATTACAAAGAAAGGGGAAACTCTTCATTTAAAAAAAAGTTCAAACAATGAAATTCCTTCCTAGATAATTTAAAAATCACATGAACGATCCAAAATTATTTTTATGGTTACTTCTTAGGCAGATTGTGCAGTGGTTTTGCCACAGCTCTGCTTTGGGCCATCTTCTTCCCAGTCCTAAATGGGTTTGTTTTCTGATATATAGTATATCCAAAATTTAATTTTGTCAGAAGCTTAAATAAGACATTCAAAAGTTAATAAGTGTTTTAAGTAAGGAGCAAGAATCTAGTTAAATGTATTTCCCAGAGGTAGGTGATTCTAAGTATTTGTTTCCTTAGAACAATCACTTTCTCATGACTTGTGATGGTGTTCTATGCAGGAAATATAATTTCAGGTAAATACTACAAGGTCCACATAGGAATTCTTATAAACAGTAATATCAGTGGAGGAGGAGGAAGACTTAACTGGAGTAAGTAAGGAAGTCTTGTTCTCCACACAGAAGAGCCTCCAGTCTGGCTGGTTAAGTTTAAAACCCCAACAAACAAAACCCTCAGATGCTTACATAGAATCATAGGATCACCAGGTTGGAAAACACCTCTTGGATCATCAAGTCCAACCATTCCTATCTGCCACTAAGCCACGTCCCCGAGCACCTCATCTACCCATCTTTTGAATACTTCTGGGGATGGTGACTCAACCACCTCCCTGGCCAGCCCATTCCAGTACCCAATGACCCTTTGTGTGAATTTCTTTTTTTCTGATATCCAGTCTGAACCTCCCCTGGCACAGCTTGAGGCCATTGCCCCTTGTCCTGTCCCCTGTCACTTGGAGTTAGATTTTCCAGTGACAGAAGGGGCTGCCCAGTGCCAGGGTGCCAGACAGCACAATCATCCCCTACTGACCTCAGGCAATCCCTGAGGAGGAAAAGTCATGTCAGTCTCACTTTTCCATTAATACCTGGCTATTGTCCAAAGACTTCTTTAAAAAAGATAATTAATGTTAATTATAGGTTTGAATTTTTAAATTAAGAACACAAGCCTCCATCTCTATAAAACCGGACCTTATTAAATGCTAAAATAAAGAAATTAGACTTCAGATTTTATTACTCATTCTCTGAGCCATTTAATACCTCTTACATTAAAAATAAGTTGTATTAAAATTAAATTGTTTAAAGGAACAGTGCTCACATGCTTTTGAGCTAACTTATGGGCTTAAATTTCTGCCAGGTTTCTTGAAGACAGGAAGGAAAAACTTAGCCAAAGAATTGTATTTCTTACTATTTTTAAGAAAAAAAAGAAGAATTTATAAAATGGTTCTTTAATTGCTCTAAACAAATATTTAAAACATTATACATATCAATTGTTAACTTTTATTTGTATGATTTTTACAAATATGGTATTAGATTTACTTACCCTAATCCTATAGCACACCTTCACTTTTTTCTTTTCATTTACACAACATTCATAAATGTTTTTTCTCATTCTCTGGTAACATATTTTCCATTTCTTCCCCTCTGACAGTTGCCTCAAATATTACATTTTTCTGCAATAATTCTGGTACCAACAATAATGTGCTGAGGTTGCCCAGGGCTAGGGTTTGGAAACTGTCAGCCTCTGGTCTGGACAGGCACACACTCTCCTGGGTGGAAAACTGACTGGCTGGCCGGGCCCAGAGAGTGGTGGTAAATGGTGTTAAATCCAGTTGGAGGCCAGTTACAAGTGGGGTTCCCCAGGGCTCAGTGCTGGGTCCAACCCTGTTCAATGTCTTCATCAATGACCTGGATGAAGGCATTGAGTGCACCCTTAGCAAATGTGCGGAATGCCACATCCCCCACAAGGCCTTCTCTATTCACAAATAGCAAGTCCAGGAGGGCACCTTCCCTTGTTGGTTCATTCACCAGCTAGACATTTAGGCTAGACATTAGGAAAAAAATTTTCACAGAAAGGATCATGGGGCATTGGAACAGGCTGCCCAGGGAGGTGGTTGATTCACCTTCCCTGGAGGTGCTTTAAGGCATGAGTGGAAGAGGTGCTGAGGGGCATGGTTTAGTGTTTGATAGGAATGGTTGGACACGATGATCCAGTGGGTCTCTCCAACCTGGTTGTTCTATGATTCTATGATCATGGCTATATCTTCTCAGTGTTTCTTCAAGTGGCAATGAGTGAGTAATTAGGTATTGCTGTTCCTGCTATTTATATTTATTTACATTGCAGTAGCTTCCAGATACCTCAGTCAGTCAGAAGTATCCTATTGTGGTAGGCACCAAGGATGTGTAATGAAAAGATGTTCCTCGCCCAAATTCTGCCGTCTAAGCAAGATTGTGATGGCAGCAAGAATCAGGTTTAAAGAAGTCAGAATCCAGGACAGATTTGCCTTCAGCCACAGATTAGAAAGCTACAATATGCAATACTGCAAAGAGCTGGAAAAGTTGGGGGGCAGAAGGAGATCATCTCAAAAAAACAATTTCTGCTACTTTATAAAGTCTTTGAAGTCCTCTATAGAAGAGAAAGAAATAGAGCATCGCTGAATTTATAGATATATTTGTTTCAGTTTCTTGTCCTGAAAACATTGTTCACAGGAAGGTCAAAGCAGTGGGGTGGGTTTCTCCCCACCCCAATAGTTCAATCTCCATTTCAACTAAGATTTGGGTAATAAAGCAATTTGAACATAAACCTCAAATCTGCTCCCACATAAGTCATGTTTGAGGAAAAACAGGAGCTGATACCAGTGGAAGTAAAATGAAGCAGTGCCAGATCAAGTGATAATACAATTAGACTTGTATCATATGGCAGAGGTTTTTGCCAGATACTCCTCAAATCATCCAGTATAATGGTTTCTAGTGCTATATCTGTCATTTGAGTCCTAGAGACCAAAGAGCGATAAGTCAAAAATCATTTGGTTGGAAAAGACCTTTGAGATCGAGACCAATAATACTTGCCCACTACTAAACCATATCCCTGAGCACCTCATCTACCTGACTTTTAAATACCTCCAGGGATGGCAACTCAACCAATTCCTTGGGCAGCCTATTCCGGGGCCTGATAACCCTTTTAGTGAAGAAACTTTTACTGATGCCCAATCTGAACCTCTCCTTGTGTAACTTGAGGCCATTTCATCTTGTCCTATCACTTATTACACAGAAAGAGACCCACATCCACCTTACTAAAACCTCCGTCCAGATAGTTATCAAACTAGTCGCAAGGCCATCCACCACAGGAATAGGTCAGGTGTATCTTAGACATAGAGACTAAGGTCTCCTTTCATTAACAGCAGCTCTGATATTGGAAAATGATCAAGGGAAATGAAAACAAAACCTTTCTTCACACATTTTTCTCCCATCATGACACCTGAGCAAATAATTCCACCCTTTAATAGCAAAAGTTCAGCTTAAAAAAAAAAAAGTTGTAAACATTAATTTTTCATGACAGAAACCTGATTATTCATTTAAAAATTCAAAAAAAACCAACTCCCAAACAAANCATCCAGTATAATGGTTTCTAGTGCTATATCTGTCATTTGAGTCCTAGAGACCAAAGAGCGATAAGTCAAAAATCATTTGGTTGGAAAAGACCTTTGAGATCGAGACCAATAATAATTGCCCACTACTAAACCATATCCCTGAGCACCTCATCTACCTGACTTTTAAATACCTCCAGGGATGGCAACTCAACCAATTCCTTGGGCAGCCTATTCCGGGGCCTGATAACCCTTTTAGTGAAGAAACTTTTACTGATGCCCAATCTGAACCTCTCCTTGTGTAACTTGAGGCCATTTCATCTTGTCCTATCACTTATTACACAGAAAGAGACCCACACCCACCTTACTAAAACCTCCGTCCAGGTAGTTATCAAACTAGTCCCAAGGCCATCCACCACAGGAATAGGTCAGGTGTATCTTAGACATAGAGACTAAGGTCTCCTTACATTAACAGCAGCTCTGGTATTGGAAAATGATCAAGGGAAATGAAAACAAAACCTTTCTTCACACATTTTTCTCCCATCATGACACCTGAGCAAATAATTCCACCCTTTAATAGCAAAAGTTCAGCTTAAAAAAAAAAAAGTTGTAAACATGCAGTTTTCATGACTGACACCTGAGCATTCATTTAGACATTCAAATAATGCCATTTCCCAAGTCACTTGCAAATACTGTGAGAGCAAAGAGGGATTTTTCCAATCACTCTGAACAACCAGAAATGCACTACACAACACTGCTTTGGTGGTTTAAGAAAGCCTTTATTAGTTTTATTAATTTTATTCAGCCTTCTGCTAAATTTTAATTGGTTCTGAAGGTGCTATTCCTAGGAATCTGCATTATTTTATCTTTGAGGAAACCTTGTAGATTAGATTATCATGCATTATTACTAACTTCCTAGATTGTACAAGTATTCAGGGCCAAAAGCAAACAACTTACTCTGTTCTTAATGTAGCCCTTACTTTTCTCCTTACCCCAAATGTCTACATTTACATCAAGTCAGTTGGCTGGTTTTTCACAGTTTTTTGCACTTACACCAAGTGAAGGTGACTTGGACAACTTGACCACTGTGACTGGAGAATATGTCCACTTTAGTATCTTTATGTGACAAACAGACAAAAGCAAATTAAAAAAAAAAATTCTTCCGCACCATAGCTCTGTGTGCTTCCACATCTTCTTGACTATCTTTCTTCTGTGCTTGCTTGTGGATGAGATCAGCTCCTCTTTCCAACGCTAGCAACTGCCTTGCCTCCTTCAACTCAAACAAGTTTAGATCTCCTTGAGCTGCTTTTCTTGTGCAACTATTTCCTGCCAGAGTTCACATAAATCAAAAGGACAACAAGAGTCAGATTCGTACCTTTCTTTAGAGAAAATGGTCTGCTTTTCACATTTTTACTCACAACTGCAAGAGGCCACCCTAATCCTGCTTTTCATCTTGGTTCTCCAATTGCAAACAAAAATATAATAATCAAACTACTGGTATTTTTACTTAGGGTATTTTTCTGCATGACAGCCACCACCACTTGCATTCACACAATTTCATTTCTGTTCTGCACACTGTACACCTGACCCTTGACCAGATCATTACCTCAACCTTATGAAACTTTTTCATGATGTACATAGTCCTTTCAAATCAATCTTTACTCATGTTCAAAGGTTCACTAATGTTGCATTTTTAAATACTATTTCTTCTCTGCTATTTATTATTATCCACTTTCAGAAGCCAGTCCATTAACTTAGATAACTTTGTTACTCCCCAAGATGATTAATGAGGTGATCTTAAATATCAATAGCTCAACACTGGCATTTTGAAAAATTGTTTGTATTACACAGCAACAAAGCAATTTGTAACTTCCAGAGAAAATAACTCAAGAATGGACTCCATCCAGAGGAGATGTTTCCTCTAGTTAGATCTTTGTTTATCTTAACCATGACGAAAGTAGACCTCTTTACTCAAAGTTGCATGCTGTGGGTTTCTTATATGGAGTGTTTTAAGTCCAGTGGTTTCAGAAGATAAACACAGAATATTTTCCTATGAAGTGAAGATGCAGCTCTGTGGAATTAACTTCTGTATTTATAAAATAAGCTTGTAAATGAAGCAATTTTCCTGGAAGAGATGCTGGAGCATTCCTTTTCTAAACAGAGTGAGATACTGTACAAGTAAAAGCTGGCATATTAATGGGTTGTATATAAAGACAAGCTGATTATACCGAAGTCTGCTTTTGACAGCTACCATCTTAACACAGACAACATACACTATACCACAGATTTAGATTTCTCCTCCAGCTACTTATGTTTTTATTAAACACTTCAACAAATTTCTTTGTATAAAGAGAGAATTTAACCTGGAGATTCACCTGTCCAAATATAAAATAAATAATAAATTTTGCAGATCTAAAATGATAGAGTATTTCTATCTTTTTTTTTTCCCTTCCCTCCTACCCTTGACCCTGTTTTGCTGTTTCTCCACTTGTGTCCTTCCAGGTCAGGCTTTGATCAGAAATAGAAAATTAAATACCACAAGGAATGGCTATTGTCAGAAATCCCAGCTGTGCTGAAAGCAGCAACTATCAAAACCACAGCAAGAGCCTCACTCGCACGAGATGTCTCAGCTTAAACACCCTGGGCCATTCGGATAAAGTCTACCAAACCCTCTGGATATGATTTTCCAATCCTGCATGGCTGTCCACTGTTAAACATGTGCATCACACTAGCTTTTTCAGCCGTCATTTCCTATCCTTTCTTCTGGGAGTTGGCAGTTACATGTCATAAAGCCAGCTCTTAGCTCTCTAGAAGCTTCCAAGGTTAATCGTGTCTCTTAAATCTGGTGTCTAGGTCGGCGTCACATTACTCCTTGCCCAACAAGGTTCAGGAAGGCAGTGGCTGGAGTTCTGAACAGCCCTGCATCTGGGCAAGAGTGAGCAAGTAAGACCACCGTATTGCACACTGAACAGATGGACAGCACTACACAGGAGTTCTGCGAGTCCAGCCACGGCAGATCTGCCCCAATACTCCACTGTGGCACTCTCCATGCTTGCAGCCCTGCCAGATACCTGTGATCAGGACAACCCCAGCTCTTCTTCTGTCACATCACAAAACTGACAATTGGTGGCAGAGACTATTTAGAATGCATCTTGCAAATCGATGAGCTCTTCAGCTCTCATGGCTTCCTTTCAAGAACAGAATCATAGAATGGCTTGAGTTGGAAGGGACCTTAAAGATCATCTAATTCCATCCCCCCTGCCTACACCTCCCACTAGATCAGGCTACTGAAGGTCCCATCCAACCTGGTCTTGAACATCTCCAGGAATGGGGCATCCACAACTTCCTTGGGCAAACTGTGCCAGTGCCTCACCACCCTCATCATGAAGAATTTCTTCCTTATGTCTAATGTAATTCTTCCCCTCTCCTTTACAGCCATTCCCCTAGTCCTATCACTACATGCCTCCCCCACTTTCTTGTAGGCCCTCTTCATTTGCTGGAAGGTTGCTATGAGATCTCCTCAGAGTGTTCTCTTTTCCAGGCTGAGTAACCCCAACTCTCTCAGCCTATCCTCCTATGGGAGGTGCTTCAACCCTCTGATCATCCTTGTAGCCCTCCTCTGGACCCGTTCCAACAGTTCTGTATCCTCCTTCTGTTGAGGATTCCAGAAGTGGTCCCAATACTCCAGATGAAGTCTCACAAGAGAAGAATAGAGGCATAGAATCACCTCCCCTGACCTGCTGGCCACACTTCTTTTGATGCAGCTCAGGAGACGGTTGCAGTCTCTGGGTTGCGAGCGCACATTGCCAGCTCATGTCAAGCTTCTCATCAATCAGCAACCCCAAGTCCTTCTCTGCAGGGCTGATCTCAATGACATCATCCCCCATCCTATATTGAAGCTGCAGATAGTTACGGTATTAGCATGTGTTTTTTCACCCCTTCCAGTGCAGACATTAAAGGAAAGTCCCAGAAATCAAAGAAACAAAATACAATTTATACATACTGGTCTAGACAATATTTGGGGGAAAAAAAATCCTTCCTAGAACATGCACATCTACCTCCTCTAATAGCAGTAGCAATTTCCAGGTTTGAAGTGCTTAATTATGAAAGAATATACAAGTTCACCAGAGGAGAGATGGATGAGACATAGAGTGAAGGGGATTTTGGCAATGTTCATTGTCCTAATTACAGTGAATAATACTTTTGCAGAGTGATTAGAGTTCTGGTTGTTCCAGGAACTTGTAACAATCAGGCTATTACCTCACTTAGTCACACCAGAGACTTGATCTTCCAGTTCAACAAAGCATGTAGGATGGGCTTAAGTTTAAACATGCAAGCAGTCTAATTGACTTGTCTGCCATGACTGAGGTGCTGAGGAATGAACCTGAAACTCAAATGCAGGTTCTCCTGGTAAAGGCTTTCCCAGTGTTCTGCATGCTGAAGACATTCTGGTCTCCTTTTCTCTCTAAGTCTCTGTGGTATTTTCCCTGATGTGGGTCTAGCCAAACTATAGGCCTTTGGAAATGCTCAGTTTCAGGATTAATCTGAAGAAGGAGGCAGATCCCTCCCGTTAGCAACAGCTTGGAAGAGAAAAGACGCGCCTAGAAGGTTATGGAGATGAACCACATAACTTTGGTTCTAAGGGACTGCCTGTCATTTGTTAATGTTTCATCATCTAAGTCTTCTCTAGATGTGTTTTCAGGTCTTCATTTAGATGGAGGGATTTAACTTTTACAGTCAGTCTCATCACAAGTGTTGCCTCCAGATGGGCTTAACCATAAAATCAATTAACTTGGAAAAAAACTTTAGGATCATGAAGTACAACCCATAACACTACCAAATTCACCACTAAACCATATCCCTAAGCACCATATAATGTAGCTCACTCTGTGCAAGCCCACAGCTGAAAGTCACCAGAAAGCACCAGCCATAGCATCTTTGAATGTTCCCCCAAGCACTGCAATCTGCTACAACAACCTCCTTGGACAGAGGTGGCAGCATGCCCTGCCACCCACCAGATGGATATATTTTAATTTTAAAATCTGCAGTTTACTAACAGTGTACTTGTAGAAGAACACAGCAGAGCTAAGAGTAACAAGGAGTTCCACATTCATTTTGGGATGGTTGGCAAAGCTTCAGAGGTTTTACTTTGCTTGCAGTAATTATAAAGCTGGTAGCTAGATTAAAGCAGACTCACAAGATCCACTCCCTCAAACTTGCTTGCACTGAGAAGCTGTTGCCAAATGCAAGCTTTACAAAAAGGTAGAAACAAAAAATTCCAAGTCTCAAAAAAAATAAAGCTTTCTTTCCCCTACCTATGACTTCCTTCAATTCATGAGTCTTTTAGGGCATAGAAAGCTAACAAGGAATAAACCTAGAACTGGAAATCAAATAATCCTATTTAATTTTTTAGTTGTTGACACAACTTGTTACATGTGTTTCCTAGCAGGATAAATGAAATCATAGTCATCTGATTTCCAAATTACCATATCTATTGTTTCAGAAATGCAGGGTGTAAGTAATTGCAGTGCAATCGCCTATGTCTGGACCTCTCTCATCCAGAACCGCTATCAGGATTAGCATAAATTACGGTGCCATCTAATAATGAAATCACCGCAAACTGATTGTGCCAGCTATTTAAACCCATAATTATTGCTCATTAGAAACGTGTTTCACACTATTTCCCCCTTACAGACCCAAAGTTGTTGTCAAAAGGCTCCTGCAAAGAATTCTATAGAGAAGACCATGAAAAAATTTAAAATAATGGGCATACATTTTATGACTGTCTGTGCAACAGAAACATACTGGGGGGGCACTATTCACCCACCTTGAAAGAAATTTATATCTGTTACCAGAGAGAGAAGTTGCAATAGGTGAGAACTGGAAGCGTCCAATATAATTCAGGTAAGTACAAATAATATGTGGGTTTCTACATAAGTGAACAGTGATTAGCTCACAGTGTTCATGATCATAGTACCTAACTAGTTATCCTGCAGTTTACAGATTCTAAGTGTAATAAACTCCAGGCCTAGTCAGGGAGAAAGCTTTTGGCAGATCTTACTGCAGCTGTGTACAGCTCAGGTGGGATAGGCAGATGCCAGAAGTGAAAAGAACTACAGCCTTTGCATGCTCCTCTGTAAAGAGTTTTCCTCTAATTTCTGACTGTTAGGCATTACAAGCCTCACCAGAGGTTGTCATTTGATAGAAGTTGGCTATAAAGCAATTGGTGAGACTTAGGTTCAGATGCAGAATAGAGGAGAAACTATATCCTTAGGTGATGTGAGAGTGGCTCTTCTGTTTTCATCTGAACAAGCAAAAAAAATATATACTTTTTCCGGAACTGATGGGATGCAACACACTCAGAAAGCAAGTCACAACTGTTCTGTTGGCAGATATTTGCAAATAAAACTAAATAATTTTGGTAAAGCCAATTTAAGCCTTTTTGTCCCATTATGATGTCCCATTATGCAGGCATTTACCCTCTGACAAAGTTTACGTATCTGAATATTGCCTTACTTATGCTTGTAGTCTATGGCATTACTACTACAAATATTTGAAAGTCAATGTATGATGGAAATAATGAGCTGACTTGGAATTAAAAATTAGGAAGTTCGGATGTACTATCATCAGCTCTAGCTGTCTGCATCAGTACTCACTATGATGAATATCTGTAAACTAACAGTTTACAGAACTGTTAGTTAGTAAAACAACCTTCTCCAAAAAGCCATATTGGGCTGTTCTCATCTGTATCTATGACTGATGTAGAGCCTAAGTGTATTTCTTTTTTTTATTACCAAATAATCTCCTTTGATAATTTGCTGGACACTAAGCCAAATCCTGTTATCTGGTCTTTGTCTCCAATTGTTTGGCTTTGCCAGATCTTGCTAGTTTATGTTTCTGCAGAGAAAAAAAGAATACAACAGATTATTTATTAGAAAGATAAAGAAAATCAGCACTTTGATCATTTGTCAGTGTCTGTAACCTTCAACCTAGTCTACTCTGCTGTGTGGACAACCCTGGTTTCTGTTGCACAAGATGATGGATATGTCAAATGAAGAAAACAATATCCATCTTGCACAGAATTGTTAAATTTCATTAAAACTATTGAAACCTTTAAATGACACACAGTTTATGGAATAAATTGGTTTTCTTTAAGACCTAATGAGATAAACTGCAATTCTATTCAAGTCATTGTTCTGCCTTTTCTGTTTGACAGTAGAAACCAGGAATTTTCTTTCCATTTGACTGCAAGATTGTATTTGGTGTTTTCATTCTGTTTTGTACAAATAGAAGTGGTGATGTGTTGTGACAAGAAGACAGACCTCATATTACTATATATTTATGTTCTGCAGAAGGAACAATGGTACATGAACAGGTTTGTTAAAGAGGGTTGCTGTCCTTCATGCACATGGGAGGATAAAGTATCAACCAGTTTCACAATTATCTACCCTCTACCTATTTGTTTACCCATTTTAACATACAGAGAACTAATCAGAGATTGGGGAAAGAGAAGAGTTTAAAATAGCTGCAGCTTGCAAATACATCACTGGAGAACTGAGAGATTTGTATGTCTTAGACAAGATAACATGGCTGTGAAGTGACCTCACCATCTTAATATGTATTAATTGCCTTGCTCATACTTCATTGTAAGGTTTTGTTGAACCTTTGATTAAGAATTATCTTAGTATAATTCTGACCAGGGGAGAAGAAGAACTTGGTAGAAGGGCAAACCAACAGTTATTCATAAGAACTACAGTAATGTTACAAAACATATGACTTGTATTGGGTTTTGTGTGTTTCATACCTGCTTTCATCTACTTATTGTACCACACATGTTAATAGCTAAAGAAAATTCTGAAGAAAAATTAGGTTAAAGTTCTCCCATTCCCTAGTCACATGGTCACAGATAGAAGAAAGGCTCCTCATAAATACAGCTGTATTATATTAATAAATATGATGGGGTAACCAGTAAGTCTTGAAACAGTCTGAGATACCAGACCTTAAGTACATCACTTCCTGATGGTCTGAAATAGCAGAAAAAAGCCTCTGTGGTGGCAGAATAGGGATCTGAATGCATCTATGTACCTAGTAGTATATACTGAACTGTTTAGCACAGGTAAGATAAAAATGCTGTTACCACATTTAGTGTATGTATATATGTATGTATATAATGGGTTTGCTGAGTAATGTCTAAATATTTGTCTATTACAATGTGTGTATGCTCACATGCAGGTATATTTAAATATGAAATAATGTACTGGCATAAAAAAAAATGGGAGTTGAAATCATAGTGCAGTTATGTCTCCATTAAAGCCTTCCTAAAACTCCAGACCAGCGTGCCCTCAGCAATAGATTGCCGAGTTCTAAGCTGTTAGCAAAGCAATATGTGTCTAGCCTAAAAAAAGTACAGAAAAATAACACCATGAAAATTGGTTTTCTAAATAAAAGAGATGATAGTCCAGATGCTTAGAAGTTGTTTCTCTCCACACAGGAGGGTCAGATCTTTTTGGTATTTCCACATGCAAATTCAGTCTCAACCTCTCTGGGAGAGATAAATGTGATATCAGACTCTAGAGCATTACATATTCTCTCTGTCTCTGTCCCTTTCTCTCTGTATATATTAATTTTATAGATCTTTTTATTGTTTCAACTATACTGGTTGCGTGAGAAGCAGAACAATAGGCCAAGCACTTCCATTTCACACATGGCACCTCTATAATTCAACAAAGAATAGTAAAAAAGATCTATAAACTTGTAATAAATCAGTGCCTTAAACTAAATTAACCGTTGAGATAGATTATCATAAAAATAATGTCATAAAAATATTCTTCACCTTTGTAGTCCGTGTGTGTGTGCGTGCGCGTGCACGCATGCTTCTGTGTGCCCATGCACAGGATGCTATGCATGTGCCAAGGCCAGTAGCTGTCCTAACAGTGTGTCAGGCTGGGCTTCTGCAGCCTTGGAGGACACTGCATGCAGGCAGGACTGCGAGGATGAGTTTTAATATTTCTGTGTCTGGGAAAGTAACTCATAAACATATCCTCTAAAATCTAATTACGCTATATGACTCACCTTTAGTACTAGAGAGTCATCTCCACTTTCTTGTTAGTGGTGAAGCACTAGTCTTTTTTGTTATATTTCTGAGGCACTGTGGGAAGAAAGATAAAACCCAATCAAGATGCAAGCTAAAGGATATGACAATTTAAGCTATACACACCCTTGGCCAAGGTTGGATCTTATTCTATAGTCCCTACACACCAATTCACCCAGCACTTAGTCTTTTTACCTTAAGCTCCATGAGAAAGGTATATGTAAATACAAGGATAGTACAGAAAGAAGACTGCATGAGGTTCAGTTGTGGACTGGTAGAGCAGTGGCTCAAGAGCTGGTTGTTTTTTTCTGTCCAGCTGATATTCACTCTAGAAGAAGGCACGAGAGCAGCAGAGCCCAAGGCAGCTATCCTGGAGGCAATAATTTCCTTGCCAAATCCAGTAGTGTCTTTTCCCTGAGCTTATGTGTTGCCTTTATTTACTTCATAGTCATTAAGTGGGAACACACCTGTACTACCCAGTTGTTGTCTAACTTTGTCCACCAAAATCATACAATCATATAATCATAGAATAACCAGGTTGGAAGAGACCCACCAGCTCATCGAGTCCAACCATTCCTATCAAACACTAAACCATGCCCCTTAGCACCTCAAGCTCCACCAGGGGAGATTTAGGCTAGTGATTAGGAGGAAGTTTTTTACGGAAAGGATCATTAGGCATTGGAATATGCTGCCCAGGGAGGTGGTTGTTTCACCTTCCCTGGAGGTGTTTAAGGCACGAGTAGACAAGGTCCTGAGGGCCATGGTTTAGTGTTTGATGGGAATGGTTGGACTCGATGATCCGATGGGTCTCTTCCAACCCGGTGATTCTGTGATTCTGTGATCCACCCGTGCCTTAAACACCTCCAG
>WAAB01006931.1:25443-60703 GCA_013389865.1 Piaya cayana
CGCTCCAGAGCCTCAACATCCTTCTTATGGTGAGGGGCCAAGAACTGAACACGGGATTCAAGGAGCGGTCTCACCAGTGCCGAGTACAGAGGGAGAATAACCTCCCTGGACCTGCTGGTCACACCGTTTCTGATACAAGCCAGGATGCCATTGGCCTTCTTGGCCACCAGGGCACACTGTTGGCTCATGTTCAGTCAGCTGTCAATCAACACCCCCAGGTCTTTCTCCTCTAGGCATCACATGGAAGTGCTACACTACCAGCCACAGCAACAGCCATCTTTGAGAACCAGCGGCACTAAGGTAAGAGTAACTCAGGTCCAACACTGGACTCCCTCTGCCTGCCATTGGTGTTAGGCTTTATATCTCACTTTCTCAATCTGTATTTTGGTAAAGTGATTTTCTCAACAAAAACCGAACTGTGAAATCTTCCAGAAAGCCAATTCAGCTGCTGAAATGGTAGAGATGGGTGAAAGCCACCTGCCATGAACATGATCTCATCAGCTTTGGGAAACATTGCCTTTAGTAAAAAATGGAAACGAAGCACAAAAAGCAACCATGCCTAGGCAACAAAATAGGTGTAAAGCCCAGAAAACTGCTTTCATTCCAGCTAGTGGAACAGAGAGGGGAATGTGAAGAGAAACAACCATCTCATAAATCAGAGAGAGAAAGCCTGGGGGAAACACATAAAAGCTGAACTGAAGGAGGGGGAGTTGCCATACATGAGAGAATTGAAACAGCAGTTTAGGAGGCATAGGTGGTCACCTCTCCATTATTTAAAGGGCTGATTACCACTCCAGGAAGAGCCTATGGTGATTTTGGAGCTGGCTAGGAAACATAAATCAACCCGGGAAAAACGAATTATTTATGTCTGTTCACTGGGTTTACACGCATATGAGGAGACTGGTTTTTCCACAACCAAATGTTGGTGCACTGGGTGTACAAGTCTTTGTTTTGTTCTGATGTAGGATATAGTGTTGCTGTAAAAGTCAGACAAATCATTGTCAACTAAAAGTTCCCTTTTTTGAAATTGTTTGTATTGTATCCCAAAATGGCAAAGCATAGTCTGTCGTTAGTGGGTCTAAGAGTGGGTGAGTAGATACTGCACTAGGATGGAAGTAAATTAAAGCAGCTCTACAGAGTTGTAACATCAATTTGCTAATGAAATTGGCACTGAAGTCAACCAAACCCGTGCAGTGATTCCCTTTTCTATACATTGCAGAAAACAATGGGATTCCAAACATCATTGCCCCTGAAGATGAAGGAACGCACATTTTGCTTTTGAATGTCTCAGTCTGATAGACAAGGTAAACTTATCCTTCAAGACAGGACAGACATGTCATTCCAAACAATTGTTGTAAGAAATGCACTGAACTGCTAGGCCAGTTAATAATGACAGCACATTTTATTTATATGGCTCCCATCTGCTGAAGCCTTCTAGGCAGCTCACAATGGGTTTGATTTTGAGCCAGCCCTTAGCAGAGCTTCTGCTTATATGGATGCAAATAACAGCAGTTGGATGGTTGTATGCATAAACAAGTCTAACTACTAATCTTTGTGGCCACAATGCATGGCTTTATTCCTTATGCAACAACAAAATCTCCATCTGAAAAATCCCTCTGATAAAGTACACAAAGCATGAAAAAGAACTAAATTTTCCTGAGTTTTTAATGGTTTCAAATGATACAGCACTGGGCTTGTCAGCAGAGGGAGGGCACAAAAGGGGCATCACCACTGTGCCCACCACTTAGCAAGGATCCCTAATTCCACCTTTCCCAACACCAGGCACAGCCCTATAAAGGTGGAAGAACTGGACCTTCATTTCCTTCTCCTATCACCTCCCTTCTCACCTCCATATGCCCCCCTCCTTCAGCCAGCCCTAACACTCTTTTTCACCTAAATCCGCAGAAATATCCCCGTTCAATCTTTTCTCTCTTCTTTGCCTTCTTTCTGAGCTCTGTTTCAGCTGCTTGTATGTTCCTCACAATCCATTTTCTACTGCAGGGCACTGACTTCTCCCATGGCCCCTTCCTAGGATACCTACCATGTTGCATCAATGTCTACACCTGAGCTGTGTCTCCACTAAATCATGTCCCTAAGCACCATTATCTACCCTTCTTTTAAATACCTCCAGGGGTAGTGATTCCATCACTTTCCTGGACAGCATATTCCAGTGCTTGATAACCCTTTCAGTAAACAATTTCCTAATATTCAGTCTAAACCTCTCCTGGTGCAACCTGAGGCCATCTCCTCTTGTCCTATCTCTTGTTACCAGGGAGAACACTTGTAGTATTGCATGGGGTTGTTGTGACCCAACTGCAGGATCCAACATATAGCCTTGTTGAACCTCATACAGTTAGCGTCAACCCATCAATCCAGCCTGTGCAGATCCCTTTGTAGACCCTCCCTTGCCTCAAAGAGATCCACCCTCCCACCTAACTTGGTGTCATCTGCAAACTTATTGAGGGTGCACTTGATCCCTTCACTCAGATTATTGATAAAGATATTAAACAGCTTGATGCTGCTGCCCACCACTGGTCATTCAGCAGTACGTTTCGGTGGTGGATGACTGTCCTCTCTCTTAGGTGTCCAGATAGGACAGATTTCATCTTTTTGTCTTCAGTGTCAAAGAAAGATGGAAATATGAACACCCTGTCAAGCACAGTGCTTATTGTTTAGAGTACTTCTATCAACACCATGGCAGCGAGTGCTGTGTCTGGCAATGCTTGCAGATCTGAGTCTTCAGATAATGGGTATATTTATAGCATACACGTTGCTTATGTACCAATAGCTGCCAAAGTAGTAAACAAACAAATGCTCTCCATAAAACAATGAGAAAGCAGGATCATAATCTCTGATCGATGAATGAGGATGACAGGTTTAAAAAGGGTTCCTCGCTCTTTTATGAAGATTGCTTTTCCGACTGCCTGAATCTCTGCCAGTGTGAGGAAGCTGAAAGTCAGGAAAGAGAGCAAGAAAAAAGCAGTGCCCACCCAGCAACCTGCCCACCCTCAAAGAGGGATCCAAACCTCTGCCTAGCACCAAACCCATGGGGCAGGAGATGCCAGAGAAGGGTCTCTCCAGACACTGAGGGAGAGAGATCATGCCATGCACCACCTGCATGCTTCAACTGTAGGAGCAGAGTCACTGCCCATGACACAGTACAAAGTCTACCAGACCCTTTGAGATAGGTCTCATATCCATTCGTTTACATTTTTTCCTAAATTAGTGGAGACCTCAGTGGGTGTGAGAATGGTCTTCCAATGAAAGCTATTGGAAGAGCATATTATATCGAGGTTTCCAACCTGGATCTGCTTCCTGGGTACATGTCTACGCATGGTTCTTCCAACAAGTCCCCTCGTGGAATGTATTGGAGAACCACATTAAAGCTAAGATCCATATATCAGTCTGTAATTCAGGGTTGTCTTCATCTAAGTTTTAAACCAGTATCAAATTTACCAGGAAACTCTATATCTGTATTTGCATTTCCCTCCATACACCCAAATCAAAATGAAGATTTATTTTCTAGTTAGATACAAACCAACCAATCTGTGAGTCTGATCTTGGCTCCATACATGCTCCTGGAAGTCCAGAGACATTTAAAATCACCATCATGATCAAAACATTAAATAACTGATAAAATACCATTTAGATCTTTATTTAAGTGCTACTTGCTCAGTAAATTTAAATTTACATGGTTTAAGAAACAGATTAACTGAAAATACAAGTCAGTTGTAAAATTAATCCGAGAGAGTTCTTGATGGGTTTGAACTACCAGATGTGAACAGCCTGATTTTCAGATTGCCAGCAGTAACTACTGCAAGCTAAATCAGTAGGTGTTCATATCTCTGAAACCCAGGCCACAAAATACATTGAAATTATATTAATAATCTATTAATAACATATTAAAAGCTATTATTAATGTGGACTTACTAAAATAATATTATTATGAAGGGTATGCACTACTTGAACAGGAACCGGTATTTGTTGATTGAAATGCAGAATAAAATTAATGTTGATGACTCAACTAATAACTTCATATTTAAACAGCAAGTTTCAAGCAAAGGATCCTCAGGCATTAGAGAGATGGAAGGCATAAACATGCCATTACAATTTTAGGTAGGCAGAATGCAATTATCCAAATTGGATTCTGGCCAGAACAATGAGTACTACCCTCTCCTATCCTTGTTTTTAAAAAAGATTCCTGACAAAAGCGACAGCAGCTGTTACAGGACAGGAATCTCTAAGTTGCTCATACCACCCAATAACTTGCTTTAAGCAGCCTCAGTTCCTTCCACAGATAGATAGCCAAAAGGAAGACACTGGTCAGTCACCTACTAGTGGAAAGCTGCATGATAACCTTCTCCTTCCTCTTGGATTTTCTGCAGGGAAAAATCAAATTTCCTACTTCAACAGATGTTTTACTGGAAAAAGTGGGTTCAGAGCTGCTTTGAGTGGGGTGAACCTGCTGGGTGGATTCACCCTGTCAGCCAAGCACACGGCATCTCCTCAGACATCCCTTACCCCCGCTACCCTCCTATATATATAGCATTTTTAAGGAGAATGCTATTACATCTCCATCATTTTCTTTTGCACTCAAAGTCATTGGGACCTTTCCTGAGGAAGAGATTTTGCAGATACAGATAATAACTAGCTCTGTGCCTTGAGGTTAGCATGAAGATCAGAGCTCACAGTAATACTCCCTGTGCTGGCCTGACACTGCAGAGCTGTGTTCTCCTCCAGCATCATTGTCTTCCACCACTTTAATATCCCAAAATAAAAATTCTCTAACAACAAGTGCTCTCCCTACAGTTTCTTCCTAAATTACTAGGCATTACATAGTCTCTCTGGGATTCAAGTATCATCTCAATCACAGAACAACCTTTAATAGCCGTTTAAGATTCACAACAGCCCTGTTTCAACAGAACACTCAAACCTGGCTCTAGATGACCAAAAACTGCAGGTCAGAAGAGAACTTACATCCTGGGAAAATGGGTAGAACTCAGGCATATGTCTAAATCCTCCCTGAATAGAGAGATTATTTATTCATGGTTGAAATTCATACTTACTTCACTGTTTGGGGGCCCAAGACTCACAGAAGAACTGCACTGGACCAGTACTGCCAAAAAAAAAAACCACATTATCTCTGTCCCTTTCACCCTTAAATGCCTCCAGAGCTGTTAACAGACCAAGGCTATTCTAGAACTAAAAAGGGAAATTTATTCAACAAGCACTACAGCAGGTGGCAGCTGCTAAACAATCTGCCACCAATCAGCAGTTTATGAAAGAGAGTAAAGAATACAATAATAATTCACAGTTGGGGAGGGAGGCACCAGGCCTGCAGTTACTAAGGGAGCCTTGTAATTAGATATAGTCAACTCTTTGGCAAAATTACTTTTCCTAAAATCTGCTTCTCTGGTAAGGTTGGCACTCCACAGCTCCTGCAGGCAGGATACCCACAGTTGAGCCTGCTGCAATGTAAGCTGTATGTTAGAGCCGGGAGGCTTCTTGGGAAGGTTGAATTGGTGAAAAATGAGGCTGGTGGAAAACCCAAATAATTTCAACTGTGCATTTTTACGCATTTTCTCCTCCTGGAGAAAGTCTCTCCTTATGAAAGAGCCCTGAATTTTTAGGACATTCAGCCCTTTCCAAGACCAAAGTATGTAGATGAACCAATGGCACAATTTGCTCCAAAATCTTTCATGGTGTCAATCTTGTGAGATGGTCTCAAGCTGTAGAAAGTAGGTACAAAGAAGGGGGAAGGTGGAGAAGATGGTGTGTCAGGGAACCCAAGTCCATCTATAGGTTTCTGTACTTATTCACCTGGAGTGAACAAGGTTTGTCATGGTTACTTAAAGTTTAAAATCATGCAGGCATGAAATTAGGCAAAACAATTCAACTTCTGATAAGGACTAAGAAAGCTCTATCGAGCTTCATGGTAAATCTACTTTTTTCCAGCTAGATTACAGCACCATCTACAGGCCTTTCCTGATTTAAAACTTGCCTCAGACAGGTTGTTCCATTCTCTGCGTATAAATATTTTGTGGCTTCAGCATCATGTCTAGTGCAGTAACAGACTGTACAGTCCAGCTTAGGGTAAACAAGGCAAAATGCCTTTAGACTGAGCTGAGAAAATAGTCTGGTAACAGATGACAGACAGGTTGGCTTCTTCACAAGAGCTGGCAAACTTGCGAGTGCCCTAGGATTTTAATAGCATGCTTCTGAAACACAGTGCTAGGTGGTCCATTGATTCAGTTTTATTTCAAATATTCAACTAAAATTGCATTTGTTACACAGTTCTCTTTAGCACAGTTGAACCAGAACTGCAAGAGAGAATAATGAAAATGCAGAAATCAGATTTCAGGAAAAAACCTGAATAGATTTTTACTGCAGTAATATAGGTTTAAAATACTACTGTTCATGTTGGACCACATCTGAAGAGCAGTAAGAGCAGTTGATCCATCAGGATTCATTATACTCATCCTTAGCAGTCTGACACAGATATGAGAACTCTCTTCAACAGAAAACCCAGGTCATCTCTGTCCAGAGACTGTTCTTTACTAAATTACTTGCCAGACCGAAAGAAGCTCAATTGCTCCTATGCATTTAGAAGATGCTGGGATAAGCATTGTTTCAGTATTAAGAGAGCTGTGGTGGAGCAACCTACAACATAGCAATTAATAGCATTAAAACAGCATTCTTTTATGTAAAATTTACCTGCTGTAATAAAACTATTCTGCTTTCATCTGAAGCATCAAACCACAAGCCCAACGTAATTTAGCCATTCCTGACAGCAAACCCAGTCACTCAAAACCCAGAATCAAGCTCCAAATAATAAGAGTTGGATGGGTTTCAGAAATTCCAGAGACTGAAAGAAAATGTGTCTTTGGGAAAACAACCTGCCTCCTGATGTTTTGGCTTTTAGGAGGTGAAATGTTATTTTAAGCTTCTCTGCAGCTAGGAGAGAGATGGGCCTTTTTTTTTTCTATTTTATAAAAATGAGCATTGAGATTCAAACAATCACATGATGAGAGAAGCTGGATATTTAAGATGTATATCAAATATCACAAGACTTTTGATAATATCACAAGAGCTAGCCACACTGCAAAGTGTACTGGAAATTTTCTTTATCTGGATCTTTGCTAAGAAAATAGTTTATCTCCATACAAAATCTATGTAATGTAGGGACCACATACATAAAAGTCTTTCAAATAAGACATTGTCCTTCTCATTCCAAAAGGAGAAAGGGTAAGTGGACAAGGGTTTATGCATATGTCAGAGTTACCACTTATGTGAATGCTTTTTTGGCTTAAATGCTGTCCCTTTAAATGTTACACACCCTATGGAATTAAAAGCCATAAAGTTGCTGTCTTAGTGATGTGTAATGGTACAGAGTACATATCAACCACTTTGGATTAATTGTATATATAAAAACAGATTTCTTTTAAAAAAGTCTTCATGCAGAGAAGAATCATTAATTTCACTTGAAGTGATTCCCAAACAGGATACAGAACCTCTAACAGCCCTTTGGGTTCTGCCAATTGTTTTGTGCAGGTGTCCAACCCAAGTGCTCAACCGCATGTAGGGAACAGTCATTCTGCCAGCACCAGGTGGAGTGGGAGCTGCACGGTGGTGTCACATAGCTGCAAGGGGTTGATTCCTCAAAATCAACAGAAACCTTTGGAAGCTGCTAATTCTTGTAAACAAGAGCCTGGGTTTCATGAAGCAAAATGGAGCAGAAAACAATGAAGTACAGAAGAACCAAATCTCTTCTGCAAAAGCCTCTTTTATTACAGTAGTGAAGCACTAAAACCTGCCATAAACAAGATGATTGCTTATTTCAGCCTCTCTCTGTGTCTGCAGCCAGGAAAAGCAGCAGCAGACGCAGACTGAGTTGAGCTGCTGGAATAGGAAACATCCCCTGAAGGTCAATGCTACTCATATTTTTAGTTTTCATTAGAACTTCCTTATTCAAACAGACACGAAAACAATATATAAGTATTTAGTATAAAAGCTGAGCTGCAATTGTTGGACTTACAATGCAACTCCCTCTTTTCTCAGCTTTGTATTGCAGAAGTCTGATATGAGGCTGCAGAAAGAAAGGATGAGACTGAGGTGAAGGAAGGGGAGAGGTCCCAAGGTGTTGCATAGGCCTTTTGAACCTACCACACCTGATTATGAGGAGTTTGATGAAAAGAGGCTCCCTTAAAAGACAATATGTCATCTATGAAAAAGATTTTGTGCCCACTTCTGACTTCCAGGGAAGTGGTTCTGCTGCAGGAATCAGGGTGAGTCAGTGGCAGTACCTTGGGAGCAGGGAGAGAAGAAGGACAAGGAGGATGCAGCAGGAAAGCTGCATCCCACAGCCTTACACGATCAAAATATATTTCCAAAGGGGCTGTGACTGCAGTGCTCTATGTGAGGCTGTCCGTGGAGGCTGAGTAACAATCTCAAACCTCTTCTGACTTTTTTCCCCCATCTTTCTATAGGAGGCCACCAGCCATTGCTTCTCCTGCTCTAGGTGACTGAAGCAAGTCCCCATAGTGGCTCCCATGGGACAGTTCTGAAATTACTTCAGGCAGTACCAGTGCAGCAGTTCATAGAGATGTGGAATTAGGACCTAAAGCAAAAAGAAAAGGGGGAAAACTGTTGATGGATGTAAAAGGCTGTGGATTATACTATTGATCAAAACCTAGGATGTCAGCCCCAAAAGGTGGAACGTAGTTTCAGGAGAATCTGCACTCCAGCCTGGCTTGATCCAAAATTAACCACAACTTTTACCCGACCCTGTTAAAAAGCTGGGTTACATTAAATATTGAGAAGCCAAATATGCAAACTTACTAACACAGTTAAAGCACCGAAATTAACACACAGCAGCTATGTTGCTCACAGAGCCCAGTATGCCTGGGACGCGTGACCATAGAGGAACCCAGTTAGCACTTCCCAGCCTACCTTCCAAATGCCAAATCAGCCAGAATCAGCTCAGTGCCTGCTCAGTGCAGCAGCAGCAGCCCTCACCACTCAGCACTCGTACCTTTGAGTCTTTCTACAACTCATGAACTGGAAAACAACTTCCGCCACATGGAAAGGTTGGCAGCATGCACAGGAGCCATGACTGGAAGGGAACGCACAAGCTCTGCTGGCATAAAGCAAGTGCATTCACTAATGAATTATTCCAAGATAATTAACAGTCAGAGGGAGACACTTGTAACAGCTTAATGCTTACTGTCCAGGGAAGCTGGTACCAAGCTCAGCACTGCCTCACGAGCTCACAAAAGGAAATAAGGCAGAAACAGAGGGGAGGGAAGCATCAAGGAAGAAAATACAGCATTTGCAAGCGGTTAATTACAAAGGTGTACATGTTGGAGTAGCAAGTATGTTAACAGAGTTTTATTAGGAGACAAGAGAACCATTCTCAGTAGCTTTGTAAAAGAGCCAGAGCCCAGTGGGCCCAACACTGGGCTGGTGCAAACAGCATTTTTGTAAAGCCTACATGGATCTGACGTCAGCACTCAGCACTTTATGCATTGCACAGCTGGTAGAATTGCCTGCGCAGTGCGTGGGAAGCTGCAGGGATCTGTGGCATTCCACGTGCCCGGTGATCACACTGTGTCTGTGACACATACTTCCATGTTTCAAGTCATAAAGACTGCTTGTTTTCTAGTTTGAGTACTGTCGGTAAAGATAAAACTAAGCCTGCTGAGGTACTGGGGAGTCACAGTCCCACGCACAGAAAAAGCAGAAGCCAGCATACACTGCCTACGCAGGGAAGACACTCAGGTGAGATCAGTGGCTTTCCAACAGACAACAGAGATAAATAAATGGTGAATAATGTGATATCAATCTACTCTGCTCTTTTTTCTTTTACCATGCTCAAACCAACATAATTCAAGTCATTATGCACAGAGCCAAGCTGAGTTCCCACTTATTAAAGCATATTTAACACCCTTACTCTGAAGCTCTCAGATCAATGGAGTCCACATTCTTAATCTCACATTGCTCTTGCTAACAATGTGGTTACTTTCATGTGGGCCCTGATCCTCAAAGGATAAAGGATATTAGGGCAGAAGCCTCTGGTAATGAAATCTCGTGTAATGAGAGAGTGTTTACAGTGAAACATTCACATGTTGCCATCAAACCAGTGTTGCAATATGATTTCTGAAAGCCTCTGTAATTGTACAAGTGCCACAAAGTGGGGTCTGGTGGCGGGCAGGTTATTTAACATTTATTGCTAATACATAACACACTGTAACTCTGCAAGCACTAAAAAGGGTGTGAGGGATAGCTTTGTTTCACACAGCATGATTAAGAATCTCAGGTTCAGAACATTCATAAGTGCTTTCATACATGTCACTCCTTATTAAAAATTAACTGCATGTGGCTCAAGAGAAAGTTTTACACCTGGAGTTACCAATGAACCATAAGGGAGAAACTTTTCCAGTGGATGGTAAGAGAGTGAAACAACCAGATTAATGAAGAAGGAGCACATGAGGAAAAAAAAAAAGCACATTAAGGAGAAAGTGTATGTGCTGTGAAAGTGCTGCCCCTGTGGAACAAAGTGTTTTAGCCTACCTCATACCAGGTGACAGGTAAATCAAAGCAATCTTGTAACCAGCGATGTCAAAAGTCTGCAGTACTCACAGTGCTGTGTGAACAGAAGCTCTGCCTCAGCAAATCTCCATGTGATAATCTCACAGCAGAGAAAACAAGCTATTTGTGTTAGGAAGGGTTGAAGGCTTAAGCTCTCAAGATAGGAGTTCAAGCAAAGGAAGGCAGAGTGACTTGTATGCACAGATGCTTCCACTTGTGTCAAGAAATGTATTGAAGATACTTACCTTTGGCTTGTCCTCTGAGTTCAGCTTCAGCTCTCGCAGATCTAATGCCCATCATGACACCCAGCAGCTCACGCTGCTACAAAAATAGTAAAATTTGGTATTTGGAACATCTTTTAATTATGTTCTTAGCAATATCAGCAGCTTTTAGGTAGATGTACCCATGTTATCACCCACCAGTAGATCACCCACCTTTAACAGTATCCGTTATGAGTTTCTCTCTCCTGAACAAGAAGATCCATTAAAGACACTGGTGTTTGGTTCTTGGATATCAACTGATTTTCAGAAGTGGTGCAGAGGTCAGTAAGTCAGTTGTTAAGCAAGACAGAAAGCCAGATGTCTCCTTCATATCAACCAGCATGCCAAAAACATGCTTGTCAGCCAGGCCAGCTAATGCCAAAATCACATTCCATCAAAATAAATCTTTCAGGATACTGCAGTTGCAACCTGTGAATCCAGTATGTTCCACAGTAGAGCCCAGAATCTACACTAAAACTTGGAGCTCATTTGTGCTAGACACTGTACAGATACATCAGAGACAGGTCCTCACATGGGGTGTTCGATGCTGAACAAATAAGGCAGATAAAGGCTGGGAGAGGAAGAGGCAGAGCTACTTCCCCATGATCACAAAATAAAGAACCAGAAACAAAAAGATGTAGCCTACACCATCTGTTGTGGAGTTCAAGGACCTTTCATTTTCTGTTCATTACTTGTTAACTATTTCTGAATGCTGGAGAACGCAAAAAGCTAAAGACAAACAAGCCTCCATAGAGTTAGGAAACATCCCTGCTGTAAGGCAGAATCAAATTTGTTGAGTGCAGCAAAATAGTTCCCAAGAGAGGAAGTAGAGCTTGCTGCTACAGGAAAAGGTGTGATGGGTTGAGTCAAAACCCTCACAAAACCCCCACAGTGTCCGCAGCCCCCTTTCCTTCCACCCCCACCCCCCTGTACAAACCCAGGGGAGAAAGGGAGAAAGAAAGGGACTGAAATGCTGAGAATGAACAGACCAAAACTAAGTGATTATATATAATNCGGCAGGTGGAAGAAGAGAGAGAAAAAGAGCCGAGAGGGAGGAATGTCTAACTCCTGATTTACACCATGATCTTACGTAGAAAATCGCATGGAATACTGGGAAATGTAGTTCTTCATCAGCCACAACCTGGCTATTCAGGAGAATCCAAAATTAAACCCATCACAAAAGGGTTAGTTGGTTTTTGAAGCAACTGGTTGGTTGGTTTCTGAAGCCAATGGACACAAGAATAGAGGACGTAAAGCTTGAAACAAAAATGTAGAGAAAAACATACCGTAGAATTTGCACACATATGAGCAGGCTGCATCTTTCAGAGGATGGGAATGTGCTATAACAGACTGCTATGTACAAACATGAGATGACTAACACAATTGTCCCACAGCAAACTTGACTTCTTTAGGGTAGGGCTCCCCTGGTCCTGCACTGTCTGTCACAGATTCACAGCTTTTCAAAATCAGGGAAAATTAGTTACTCTAACCTTCTGTCCCTCTAAACTAACCAGCAGACTTAAAACCACCCTGGGTGCCACTAAAAGACCATTTATCTGTTTTCACAATAAACTAAGTTCTGGCACCAAACTCCATAAAGTATTTTCAGTCTTGAAGTTTTATATCACATAAGTCACAGGTCAATAAAAATCAAAAAATAAAACAGCTGTATGGAATCTCATAGCAATGACACAAAAATTGAGATTTTATAAACAACTTTTTTTCATTACTGTAGACTAAACTTGAGGGGCAGTCTGTTGTCTAGAAAGATATACCCTTCAGTTAAAGCTTTCATAAAGATTTTAAAACCCTGATAACGATCAAGGCTAAGGTTTAGGTTTTCTGTCCTTCTGGTACCTGTGCCTATTCACAGATATTCTCTATAGCTTTGTACAGCTTCTGTCATTCCCTTCCCCTCCTCAACAAAATTCTCAAGTAAATTTCCAACATATATCCATAGCTACTTTAATACAAAGTTGGTTTTAAAAAGCATTTGTAGAAACTAATTACCAAGCACAAGAAAATTGAGCATTAATCTTCTTTGACGGAGTGAACAGTAATGTTAGGTCAAGCAGGAGAACTCATCTTTGCAGCTGTTTACCGCATTTATTATGACAGCGCATAAACAAGTAATCTGAAACTATCTACTTTTACTTCTTGACAGAGCTCTGCCCTTTATATGGTGAAATTCACTATGAATGATGGGAACAGACAGCTACTTCTTATCCATGTGACCCATGACCTGTTCAGCACAGCAGCAGAAGCATGCGGGTAGACACAAACACCACCAACAGCAGGTCCTCAAGCAGGTAGGACTCTGATGGGGCAGGGTCAGGCAGCTGCTGAGTCCCTGACCATTGTCTCTGCTCCTGGGGATGGTTATTGAGGAAATTCTTCATTCAGAAGCTTCACTAATCTCACTGTACTCAACAACCACCAATTCACCTCCTCTCCAAAGAGTATCTAATCCTATTCCAAGTCCATTTAAACTCTCAGTCTCCACTAAATTCCCAGGTAAAACAAAAAAAAATCCACAATTCAATTAGGAAATGTACAAAATAAGAAGTTACTTTTATTCCCTACCTGAAAAATTCTCAGGTTACTCAATTAAAGCTGCAGTACTGCTGAGCACTTTCATCTCCCATTGGCTTCAAACAGCACTTAACAACTATTGAAAAGTAAGCCCAGTATAAACACATAACCCAAATTACACAAACGTTTCCTTTCTCATTCGTGTTTCTCAACTCCACAGAAATGTTGACTTTGTTAATGATATTTTTGACGTATTGGGAGAGTTGGAGACTTTGTATCACCAGCCATAAAAATAACAAGGAAATTATGCTGGTTTTCCAATCTTCTAAAGAAGATCAGGTCTATGAATGTCCCAGCTTGCAAAATCTATTTACATGCTCAACCTAAACGTTTATCAGTCAAAACTTTTTAATTTATAGTTTGAATCATCATCATGAGTGCTGCTCTGATCTTCCTGAAACAGAGCTAACTCATGTAACAAAATGAGAGAAAAAACCAAAAAGGATTTCAGAAAGTGATGACTCTGTGATGAGAAAGTGAAAATGTAGTTTAAATTTGAAACAGGGGCAGTGCCATTCATGCCAATACAGAGTCTGTATTACTCATTGCTATTCCCTGACTGGGTAGCTGTGCCAAGCATTATATTCTACTGGGTTTCAGCTATGCTTGTTTTGGACATTGCTTCACAGATATAAGATATAGAACCACAACAGAGTGAGTAGTATACATTATATATTGTGCTGCTACATCATTCATTTGGTTGCACAATCATAATAGTTGCTATGTCACCAATAATTCTCTCTTTTCTGGTCAGCTTTTTTATGTTTTGGCTGAGACTGTACTTATTTCTTTTTAGTGACTTTGTAAAGTAGATAATACTTCATGCAGGTCTCTTGTTCATACAGATGCAGACCAAGTACAAGCATGCTTTGAAAATGCCACCACGGGTTCACAGAACATAGATGACTGACATGCAATTGACAACCAGAGGCAGGCGCAGGCAATCAAAGCAGTGATGAAGAGCTTCTGCGAGGCAAAACATTGCCCGTATAAAATTCAGAAAGGTTTAACATACTCACTGCAGTTGATGAGGATCCTGAATAATTGCTCCAGGGAGTGTGCATATTATACAACCATTTCAGAGTACTAAATCAGAGTGATGATTTGGTTTGAATTCATGTTACCCAACCACCACTCCTGCATTGATCATGCTGCCAGACCCAAGATCAAAAGTCTGTCAACAGCCTCAAGAAGCCAGGGAGAGATCGGTAGCCATTGGTGGGGTGGGAGGTTTTCCTCTCCAGAGCAATGCCCTGGTAGGAACAAGAATGTGAAGGGCGGTAAGTTGTTTGCAGGCAACATGCAATTAATCTATCTACCTCTAAATGTGCATAGTGCAGAACTGCGATTAATTTAGAGGCCATTCTCTCAACTCCATATCACCTCTAGTTCTCTCTGCAACACATTCTAACAGGTCTTGGTGGTTCAGTTGCATAGTAAATCTCACTAGGATGAGAAACTAACCAAGAACTAACCTCACTGTTGGAATAATGTGTTTTGTGTTCATTTTTCCATTTCTTTTACATGGAAGAAGCACTAGAGTAATTCAAACACGTGGCAGAATTACTTCTTGTGCCTGTCTTAATTTTAATTTATATTGTATAAGAATTATTAATATGATTGATGGATGCAGATACAAACAAAGAAAAAGGATGGGTAGAAGTAAGATCTGTAGTCCATCAGTAATTTGATTCAGCTTGTAATCATAGCCATTAACGGCTGTAGTTACATACCTGGTTTTAAACAGTTTTTTGTCTGGTTTGGAAAACTGGAAAATCATAATAATTTGAATTAACCTGATGAATTTAGTACTAAGACACCACATTTTGGAGGGGGATTCACATGAGTCCTGTGGCTTCCCATGGATCAGCTCTAGTGTAGGGCATAAAGGACCCTGATCTATCTTTAGTATAATATTACGAAGTCATACTTTTTACAATTTATTTCTAAGTATAGAGCAGAAAGCAAGGGTCTTGAAATTATTCTATCAGGCATCTGATAAACATCTCATAAAGCTGTAATTCCTCTCTATTCTGTCCTACTCATTATCTTCTGCTCTACAGTTCTGTCTGAGGTATTCTTTGGTTTTTTGTGATGGGAGATTATGGGGGATTTTTGATGGCACAGTTGCACCTATATGCCTGTAGAGGGAGGCTAATCTAAACCCTCTTCACATGTCATTTTCCTAGGCTACAGTCATGTTTCTTGCAATGTGAGACATATTTTCTGTTCAAAGTATCCAGATACCATTTACATAATTTCCAAAGGTGCTCAGTGGCTGGCAGCATTTCCTTTAAAAAATGAACTTTCACTTGCCATCAGTGAGCAGAGGGTAAACTAGCATGAAGCACTTCTGAGCCCACCCTTAGCAAACTAAATGGAAAATCCCTTCTTTAAGGATCATCCTTTTATTTTCTTTGATACCTTCTTTATTCGCTCTTACACTTCTGCTTATCTGTGGTCATCACATGGGTCTTTTAGCTTCAGAAATGCATTCCTTTTCTCAGTTCCAGCAACTGTTATTGGACCTAACGCAAAATCCAAGTGGTTTACATTTGTTTGCTCTTTCTTTCCTTCACCACATTTTTTTCCCCTCAATGAACTTCACAAAATAACTTGCCCTGCCTCGCCATATAAAGTGTATTCCCTCTGAAGGCATATTGGTAACTTTCACCAGAACACACTTCCACATGTATTTTGTGATCTTAACTCATAAAATCTCCAGGAACTTGCCTGCAACTGGAGTCAAATTTACTAGTCTATTATTTCCTGTTACTATAGTGTTTCTTTCATAGACTAAGATAATGTTAGTTTCCTTCATTTCCATTTACACCCTTCGGCCTCCCTACAGAACTGTTAAATCTTGTAATTCATTCAGTATTCTCTTACAGTGACAAAACTCAGCATGCTCCTATCCCTCCTGCTTGACAAAAACAACCCAGTAACCAACTCATTTGAGATCACAGATGATAAAACCTACGGCTATAGCTTTTTTTTGTGGGCTCCCAAAGTAACACAGCTCTCTCACAGGTTTACTCAGGATTCTATTTGAACTAAATAACAGCTTTTTAGAAATATACACTCTGGGTTTCAATAATTTCCACTAACAGGAAATCCACTATAACCTGTACGCATTTGATTTGAATTTTGCTAACTTCAGTTTTGTCTTGTAGACTGTGATAAAGTCAACCTTAAACATTCCTTCATCGTAGTTAACCAGACACTTGTACATGTGGCTGATTTATGAATCAGTTTGTCTTGTTACAGCCTTTTTGGGTGGCAGACCTCAACAGACAACAGTGCCACCAGCCTGCTCCTACCCTGCCTTCCATGGTAGCTGCTGGGCTGTGCCACAGCACTGATTTTGGAGCTGATATTAAACAGCTGATATTACTGTTCTTGAGGCTTTGCCAGCAACCTGAGCTGTGAGAAAACGAATAGAAAATACATTAACTCAACAATCAAACCTTCTTTCTGTGTTTTATTTTAACCTTTCACTCTAGGTTTGTCCAGCTCAGTGAAACTTGCATTCTTAATAGTAAGAAGCTACCTTTTCAATAAAAAAAAATTTTAGTAACTGTGAATGCTACTGCTATGATGTTATTAGTAATTTCTGGTTACTATTAAAGTGATTTCCCCTTGCTCTAGTCAATGCAAGATTTTACTGTTTACACAAATGGGTGTGGGATCAGAGTTCTCCCTCATGCAACATCAGTCCAGCATTGCTGTAGCCCAACTTTCGTGGCAGTCCTGTTTAAATTGGTGGCATACAGCTCCAAAGCTCAGAAATTGATAAGTATATCTTGGCATTTTTACCCTAAGTTTATATAAATCTCCATGGTCTGTATAATTAGTTTTAAACCACTTGATATTACATGACAAGATTTCTTGGATTTCTACAGTCCTATTTCTGCTGGATCTGAAGTTCAGAAATGCATAGAAATGTTTAAAGAGCACCTATATAACACACAATTGTGTGAGATACATCTTGTATTTAAGTAGTTATTTAGAAGGCCAGATAGGGGTGGATCTGGGGTAACAGGGCAGGTTTTCTTCATACAAGGGTGAGGATGGCGTAACCACTGAGTAAGAAGAAATGTTGCTACAACATTTATTTGCAAAGGGGAGACTGAAGTGTTTCTGCTCCCCATACCAGTGAGACAATACAGGGACCCCACTCTAAACAACCAGATGTTCAGAGGTAAAGCCCAGGGAAATGGGAAACCAGATGAGATAATATGCAAAGTTCTGGCTTTAAAACACTCTCTTCAGAAGGATAAGAGAACTGCCAAGCTGACATCAATATCTAACCTGTATTTTCCCATTCTATAAAGTATAAAGAAATTAATCATTCTTGTAGGAAAGCAATGCAGCTGATGCAGCCTTTAACAAAATTTTCCCTTTTCCTATAATCAGATTTTTCAATATGCAGGCCAGCATATGAAAGCCTTGTGGCCATCTCTCACCCAAGCACTTCTTTGGAGTCCATGTTGTGCTAAAGCAGCAAGGAGCTCATTAGCCAAGAAGAGTTTGGTGGCCTTGCAAATGCCCCTGTCTTATGAGACTTGAGAACAGAGTCACCAGGGCAGCTCCAGGACTGCTGGCAGCTCCATGGTGCCTTCACACAGACCAGCAGTGCCAAAGGGCCCTGGCATTACCTGAGGAGGGGGCAGGTAGAGGCTGCTCCAACTCACACAGTCTGACCAAACAACAATCATTTGGCAGAGCTTGAGCTGTAAAATGTTTCCAAACTCCAAAACTGGCCCGTCAATCCTGAGTCCATCTAGAAACACTGGGGCTTTCTCAACCAAAAAAAAAAAGAAAAGAAAAAAAAGGTTGAAATAAAGCAAAGCTTTCACAGACTAAACTACAGGCAACATCTCTATCCCTCTCTGCTTATGTTAACCCTAGCAAATCTAGGTGATGTTCTCCATATCCAAAGGAGCATGAAGAAGTATTAAATTAACCATTAGCTTCAATTTATGACAATTCCTTTGTTAACTTTAATATTTTATGCAAAGAGAGAGATGTTTGCATATGGACTTCTTGTGTGTGCGCCTTTTGGTTTTCTAATTAAAGGATGATTTTGCTAAGTTGCATGCCTAGCAGGAAGCCTGGCTTTTACCCCTCTTTCTCCTAAAACACAACCAATGTAACAGACCTTGCACAATCAACTGCAGTGGATCTGATCCTTAAAAACAACATTTGAGAAAGCAGGTGTCTTCCGGCAAGCCTCATGCTCTGCAGATGGGTGAGACAATTAAGTACCACAGGAAGTTGCTGTCTCACACTGCAGACACCATCCCAACAGATTGGTAATGGTGCCAGTTTCACAACAAAAGGAGGGTCATTATTAAATGGATGGAAATTGTTGTTCGTAAAAGACGTTTGTACAAATGTAAACCCTCCTTTACTGCCACATTAAATTTATCACAATGCAATGAACTGTCAATAAGAGAGTGTTCAGCCTTCCCCCACAACCACAAGGCCATTTAAAGCAGATATGTTCATCACTGGTGTGTTAATCCAAAGCCATATGTTCAAAAACTGATCAAAATATTCATCCTCCCCAAGTCCTTTGCAATAGCCACCACTCCCAGTGGAATCTCTTTCATTCCTGTACAAGGTAAAGTTAGTTACTGATTGCTTGAGACACTGGGAGTAATGCCTGTATGTAGGGTGCTTAATACCTTTCCTCATAAAATAGAGTGATAGAGAGAGAAATCTTTCTTCCTGAATAAATTTGCATGCAGCTATTACTCGCAGCACCCTTATGACATTTGGTTTGAAGAAAAATGCCTTTATTTTCTATCATAAAATTTAACTTGTGCTTTGCTTGGCTAGCAACTGAAAAGCGAAACCTCTCTCCTCTGGCTCCATTTTTCTGAAGAGTAGCAGCTCTGCAAGAAAATGCATAAGCAGGCAAATAAGCTCCCCATTTTCTGTTAGAAATTCAAAAAGTTGCTGCAGCATTTGGAAAAGCAGTATGGAGACAAAAAGGCTAACTGTTACCCATCTACAAGGTCTGGGCTGCTTACACCCCAACACCCAGAGCCAGCAGAAGCATTCCCAGAAATATGGGAAACACAAAAAAGGACTGTCCCAATCTTCCCTCATTCTGCTGATCACCAAGACCCAAAACGTAACCTTTATAGTCCTATCCATCACTGGGATAACAGGATCTCCTGCTATCATTAATTTTTCAGTCCAAGTGGTAGCAGTCTGCTGAAATGCTTAAGGAGATGGATGAAAATCCTGTAGGTGACAGGGAAAAGGCAATTCATAGCATCATATAGTACTCAGTTTAATATTTTTTTAAGAAACATAGGAAGTTCTGGTTTTAAACCAATGCTCTTATTTTATAATGATGGTCTGCTTTTAAAACAACATTGCATATTCAAATATTCTGAAAGACCATCTCCAGGGCACACACAGGGGACAGAGTATTGGACAAGCATTTCTCTGCAATAACCTGTCTCAGTTAATGTACAGATTGAAGAATGAAAATAGGAGCAGCAACTAAATCCCTCTTTGACAATGGCTGGTCATTTTTTTTAATGTAAAATTCGCAAGAACGTAGAATTTATTGAATTAACAAAAAAAACCCACCCAACAACCAAACACAGACACTTATTACAAAGGAAACTAATTTTAGTTAGTTAGTTTAAAAATATTTTTCCCCAAAAAAAGATGAACAGGTATACATAGACTGACCTTGAAATTTACACCATTATCTTATGCGATATCCAGCAGAAAATAAAAACAAACTACAAATTATTTTGTAGGCACCTGGCTCATTATGTCTTACAAATTAAATCCTCATTTATCTATATGCACCAAACAGTACCTATTCATCGCCTTCACTTAAAAACACATTGCCCTTCTCTCTAGCCTTGTTAATTTCCAGATGCTAATTACATTTATACTCATAAATATATCTGTTTAGCATGCATGACTAGATCATCCCTCAATATCCATTATCCATTGTACATTCCAACATGTTTACCTACTGCTTTTGTTTTGCTTTGTTTTGTTTGGATCAGTTTCCATCAGTTTAAAGGAGGGAGCTTATGAATTTAAGTTTCCCATTTTGATGCGGGGTGGCTGGATTCTCAGGCTTAGTGCCTTTGTAAACACCTTTGTCTCAACCCACAGTGAGGCAAAGGTATTTTCAGATTATAACAGCAGAATATCGATGAGCAGAATGGCAAAAACCCCACGCTCTGAAAAGCAGCATATGGGGCCCTTTATTAAGTCTTTTGGCAAAGACAGGGAATCTTTTTCACCTCAGTCCTGCACCACAAAACCTAGCTGAATACTGTTTTCTGGATGGCCTGCTCTGCTCAGTGCAACCCACACAGCCCATACTCTTGAGGAAGGGACTGAAACTGCCTTGACGAAAAAACACACCCAAATTCTGGTCTGATTTCTCTCACAGGTTTGCAGGATCTGGCCTGGAGGATGAGCCAGTAGCACTGGCAAGCACCTCTCTGGTGACTTTAAAAGACCCTTTGGCAGGCAGGTAGAGGACTCTATTTTGACTTCTGGACCTGACTACAGCACAGAGCCCTGGAGAGAAATCTCAAAAAGAGAAAACCCAAAAGGTCCCTGCAGCCCTGCCCCTGTTCTTCATCCACACACTGCCATAGCACTTGCCCTTCCCTGACCAGACTTGTGGCACCGGGCAGCAGCAGTCCAGCCTTTGCTGTCTGTCTCTGCCATTATCTTCTCCTGGATTTCCCCAGTCACCATGGGTCTCTTACTTGAGGGACAATGAAAGGTAAGTATTTCTTTGTCTCCAAGCATGTACCAGTTCCCCAGTCTTAGGGCCTGGTTCTCTCCACACTCTCCATTTTTTTTTGTATTTTGCACCTTTTTTGGCATCAACTAATGCCATTAACTTTGGTCTGCCACTTAGGTCTGGGATTTGCTGTCATGAAGGATACTTGTCCCATGAAGGTCATGGACCAGATCATCTTGAGTGTTGTCAAACAGCACACACAGGACAACCAGGTGATCAGTCCCAGTCAACATGAGTTCCCAAACTAACCTGATCTCCTTCTATTGCAAGGTTACTCAATCAGAGGACAAGGGAAAGACTGTGGATGTTGTTTACCCGGACTTCAGTAAAGCCTTTGACACCGTTACTCACAATATTCTGTTTGAGAAACTGGCTGCCATTGGCCTGGACAGGTGCATCCTCTGCTGGATAAAAAACTGACTGGATGGCCATGCCTGAAAAGTGATGGTAAATGGAGTTAAATCCAGTTGGATGCTGGTCACAAGTGGTATTTCCCAGGACACAATGCTGGGTCCAGTTCTATTCAATACCTTTATCAATTAGCTGGATGAAGGGATAGAGTGAACCCTCAGTAAATTTGCATATGACACTAAGCTGGGCAGCAGTGACCATATGCTTAAGGTTAGGAAGGCTCTACAGAGGATCTGAACAGGCTGGCTCAATGGGTGGAAACTGGTGGGATGAGGTTCAACAAGGCCAAGCACCAGGTCCTGCACTTGGGACACAACAACCCTGTGCAGGCCTACAGGCTTGGGGAAGAGTGGTTGGAAAACTGCTTGGAGGAGAAGGATCTGAGGTCAATTCAGCCTGGTTGACAGAAACTGAACATGAGCCAGCAGTGTGCCCAGGTGGCCAAAAAGGCCAGTGGCATCTTGGCTTGTATCAGAAATTATGTGGCCCGCCGGACTAGGGAAGTGGTTGTGTCCTTGTACTCGGCATTTGTGAGGCCACACCTTGAATGCTGTGTTCAGTTTTGCTCACTGCAAGATGTTGAGGCTCTGGAGCGAGTCCAGAGAAGGGCAACAAAGATGATGAAGGGGCTGGAGAACAAGTCTTATGAGAGGCAGTTGAGGGAACTGGGGCTGTTTAGGCTCAAGAAAGGAAGACTGAGGGGAGACCTTATCACTGTCTACAACTACCTGAAAGCAACTTGCAGCAAGTTGCGCATTAGTATCTTCTCCCGTGTAACTATTGACAGGATGAGAGGAAATGGTCTCAAGTTTAGTTGCACTGCGGGAGGTTCAGATTAGATACCAGGAAAAAAAAATTCACCAAAAGGGTTATTACGCAGTGGAACAGGTTGCCTAAGGAAGTGGTTGAGTCACCATTTTTGGAGTTACTTAAAAGATGAGCAGGTGAGATGCTCAGGGATATGGTTTAGTAGTGGGCCGGTATGGTTAGACTTGATCTCAAAGGTGTTTCCCAACCAAACAATTCCATGATTCTTTGAAAACTCTGGAGACTTCAGTAAACATATTTATTTCAAAATAGGGCTAAAAATATGTTTTGTTAGCAGTGGAGAGAATTTTGAAAGAATCTGTAAGTTTTGTTCCTCTTCTTTCTCCCTTATTAACACTTCTTTACTGACATATCTGATTTTGTTATGCTGAATTAAATCACTCAAGGAGAGTTTAAACCCAGTTTCACATTTCACAGTACAGGCTAGCTATCAACGTAATTCTACCTCATCTCACTGAAATTAAACTTCAGGAGTGTCTTAGACTCCTAAGTGTCTTTCTCTGTGCTGCCCCTTTTCCTCTCTCACACTCTGTCCCCAGGCACACCTGCAAAACCCTGTGGCAATTACTCTGAGCACAGGCCTTGAGGTTGGGGACACATTTCCCTGGCACAGGAAATGCAGATGGACACAGAGCCTGGGTTGAGAGCAGTAGCGGGGCACGGTGTTCACAATTTCCACTAGCAGAGGTCATTGCAGATGGTCCCTGGGACACAGATGAATGTCGACTCAATCCCAAAGCTACCTGATTTGATTGGCATCAAACACATTTTGAATGAGATCAGTTCAATGCAAAACAGAGCCTACGCTTCATTTTCTCTATGAAGACTGTGACTGTGCAAAGCCTGCATTTTTCTGTCAAGAAAATATCAATGAAAAATTCCCAGTGCAGAACTGGTAGACTTGAAACTGTGTTGCTTACTTAGGCAAAACTCCACACTGGTTTTAACTGACCCCTAATGTGCATCCCCAAAGCTACCAAAATATATCACTGCTCACAAATGTAATGAAAAAGATTCCTTAAAAAAGAAAGCCAAAACAAACACAAATGTACCAAGGAGAATCACTTGACTGATTAATTTAACTTTTAAGTGTTACAGAAATGGCAGAGAAGGAAGAAAAGAGCAAACACAGTGCTTGTCACTGGGGCTGAATTTACTGCCAGTAAAGAGAGGAAATTCTTACTCATTCTAAGAAATACATTAGCGTTTCTATACTGCACAGTGTAAAGGCAAACAATTCAGGCTACTTGTTAGCCTACATGCCACCAAATCAAGGATTTGCTTCAGCTCAGAATCTGCAGTGATATTTCATTCACTAACACAGACAATCATTATCTGCATGTGGGTGCTGAGAGGACAAGGCATAAGCGTGGAAATCAAGGTCAAGGAAGCAAGAAAAACTCCACCATTTATCCTATGGAACCGTTATTCTATTCTGCAATAACTCGGGTTAACAAATAACGTAATAAAGATTGGCATGCTGCCAGGATGACTGAATTGATTCCTACACTGCACAGCACAAATCTTTTGATCTCCCCATAAAGAATGGGAAATTATAGCCACAGTGGGTACCTTGCAGGAAAAGCAAATAAAAATGAAATGAACATTTCTAGCAGTTTTGACCTTGCTTTGGGGAACACTGCTTTAAATTTGATTGCCCTGCCCACTTATTATTTCACGAGAAGACAGAAGCAAGTCACAAAGACAGTTTTTAGTATTCTCTTTGATGAGGTAGAAAACTGGATAGTCTTCTCCCACACTTTTTTTTTTTTGGTATGGGGGTTTTTTGTTCATATACTCAACAGAAAAGATTTTATCCAGGCTTTGATTTGATTTTCAGGATTTCTGGTGGGAAATTCTTACAGTAGATATTTTGCTTCCACTGGGGTTTATGGTGCTACTCTGTCTAATTATTTCTGGCATTTTGCCCATCAAATTGTGAGTTTCTTCAAAGGAACGGAGTGACAGGAGGCCTCCTTTAGAGCAATCATGGACGGGGTTTGAATTTTGTTGTCTTGGAAACAAGCTAGTTCTTGTCATTGAATATATTCATAAAATAATCGTTGAAACATCACTGATAATAATGGGCTCTTTCCTTGTCAAAATTCATGTTCTGGGGACTTTGCTGCAAGAGACTCTGTCAAAGAGTTTTTGCAGATGTTGCAGCTAATTTCAACACTTCTGTTTAAATATCCCCGGCTCGTGTCCCACCTCACCACACCTGCAGCCAGCTCTGCCCAGAAGAGGTGCCCTGTAGGAATCCCTGTAGGGATCAGGAAAAGCTTCAACATCCCTCTGCACCCCAAGGAGTGCAGGCTAACTGCATCCCTGCAGCAGTGTCATCAAGGCATGTGCCCTTTCATCCCCATTTGTCAGCATCAGATAGCCCCAAATCATGAGACCAGTACCTAGCACCAAGCATGGGTAATTTTGACTGCGTTGTGCCTGTTAAGTAGAAAATACATTTTTTTCCTTGCCTGCTAATATAAATCTCAAGGTTCAGGGTATTTACACCCTGTGCCAGGGGTCTTATAAGCTTCTCAGCAGGTGCTTCACTTTTCAAACAGATGGATATTGACTGATGAGTAAAACCCAGAGACAAAGCTGCAGTTTCTCAGGAAGGCTATTCAAATCGGGAGCCCATTGTCACTCTCTGAGATTTCCTATCAATCAATCTGCCTTTAGCTTCATTTTTTCATATATATTTAAAACCAAGGGAAAAACGGTACCTTGCATTGAGATGTTGCTGGTTTCTGAACAGTGTGAATTGAGTGGAGAGCTGTGCAGGACTTGACAAACTCCTGTGGCTCCTGTGGCACACACACATGGGGGAGAAAGCCACCAGTGGGGACAGGTCATAAAAAGCTTCCATTCTGCCAACTTTTCCGTGAACCATTTGACTGGATATAGTAAACCTGTGGGACACTTGAGAAAATTAAAACTCTAAATTATTACTAGAGCGACTAGCCATAATAGATCTGCTGTGAGAATCTTACTAGCAGTTTTACAATTTTTTTCTGTCCCTCTCAAATCACTACATAATGACACTCAATACTCAAATGTCTAACAAGGCCATTTAACATAGCCTGCAGAAGAGGATTCTCCTGTGAAATTTTACTACAGCCTCTTTAGCACAAAGCTTTCTCAGATTATTAGTAATTTGCATTAGGTCTATTTAATTTTGAAGAGTGCCAGTTCAGTGACCACATGCATATTAAAGCTTAGCAAGTGCATGTGTCTAAAAAGTTACCAAAAGGTCATAGGAATTATATAAGGCATTTGGGATTTTCAAATTTTCTTTTCATTGCAGCAAGGAAAACCAGCACGAGGGCCGGAGTCTCATCTGAGGTATGATGAGTTGCAGGCATTAGCCATGTGATGAGCAGGTCCCTGCAGCAGAACCTATTTCTGCTACATACAAGAGTTGTTTTAGGAAAACCTTCCCATTTCACGTGTAAAAGAATAATCTGATGACACAAGAATTCCTTCTGGGCAATGTGAAGGAAAAGCACAATTTTTCTTGTATGCATTGGTAAAAGCCATCTCTTTCCAAACAAGAAACACATGGACCGCTGGTACAGCACATACACTGACACTGAATTATGATGCACTAGAGAAGCCCCATAGTACTTGAAGACAGTGTTGCCAGAACAATCAAAAAACAAAGGATAGCATCAAATAAAGACAAGATAAAGAAAGGTCAGTTTTCTTTCAAGAAGGCACTCCTACCTTCTCCTCAAAACGTCCAACATCATGCTTTCAGTGCTCCCAAAGTCTACAAGTTTAATACCTGAAGAAATTGACATGATAAACCCTGGGTATCACCTGGCCTTTTTTGAGACCCTACTTGCTTGATAACTGTATTTCAGCAGAAGGGCCATATCCTGCACCCAACTTTAAAGTCATGCCTCAGTGGATGTAAAAACCCGTCTCATAGCCATGCATTCTCCTGACACAAATGCCAAATGATGAACAGCTTCTTTACATTGGTGAGCTAAAATGATATCCTTGCAATGTCCACTCTCCTGTGCACCATAGGCAAGTAAACTGCTCATGGCTTCACCACTTTGTGACAATGTTTTTATGCCTTAACTATTTTACACACATTCAATATTTCAGACTCCTATCACAGCCTCCTGAGCACCAGAAAAAAATATGATTGTCCTGGCTCAGGAAAGCAGGATCTTGCCAACAAAATTAGCTCATCCTTGAGTCTTAGATACTCCAGTCAAGAATGACAGAGCCTCCTATAGCAGGTCTGAGAGGGAAACACAGCCTTACAAGGATAGGGCCTTTCAGGCTGTCCCGCATAAGGTTTCAAAAGGGATTGGTGTTATCTGTCATAACATTGCATTAGTCTGAATGCACACTGAAGCATGGGAAGGTGAGGAGAAGATGGGAGGGGGGAAACTCTTTGCAATCTGTTCTTCATAAGTCAGTGATTATGAATCAGATATCTAATGAAGCAGTAATAGGAATGATGACTAAGTAAAGTAGCTAATAAAGCTAATTTATGTCAAGTTGAAATTTTTAGTACTGTGCATTAAAGCAAGCATGATATCTCAGCATAGTAGGGGCAATATTAGTGCTATATATACACCAAGTGCTTGCAATGCTTCAAGATGATAATACAACTAGATTTGCTGAGCTTCTGCATTTCTGATTTAAAACTTTGATCTTCAGCAACGACCAGCCTACTGGCCTTTCCATGCCACCTGCCTGCCTGCTTGGAAACTCACCCTGCTCAGCAGTTTTGAGTGCTGGCATATCTGCTCAGCTCCACCAGGAAAGAAAATTTTAAAAGGCCCTAACAAGGCAGATGTTTTTCCTATTACTAGTGTCTCCATTTTCCTTTCTAATCTCACCCCGTCTCCCTTTAAAAAAAAATAAATAAAGCATAAAAACCAAAACCACACATGTCTCACTAACCTTGACTGGAACAAACCTGATATTCTACACTGTGTATAGTGGGCAATAAACCATGGCACATACAGCTTCTCAACACTGCATTTCCATTTTAACTGCTCAGCTCTGAGAGTATTTCACTCATAGTGTAACTCAAATGATTACAGATTACTTTAATGCAATTTGCTCTTTTTTTGCTTTCATGAATTTTAGAAAATTAATAGACACGAGCAAGCTTGCCAGGAAGTTTGAAGGCAGAGATAAATGAAGGTCTTGGGAGCCCAAAACACAAGCTACTTAGCTACTCAAACTATACCCTTCTGAGAAAGGAAGTATGTAGTGTGATATATTTGTCTGCTGTCACAGGCAGGAAGGCCTGCCAGGATAGCCTCACTCTCTGGCAAATGGTCAAGTTCTGTCCCATACACAAAGTCAAACCAAAACCAGGGACAAAAGGACACACCAGCATTCTCACTGCCTTTAGCCTGAGAACACCCTTCCTTGTGAAAATGTAGCTGAGGGGAATCGAAAATTAACATTTGGTAGAAGATTTCACAGTTCAGGTTCCCAAGCCCAGAACACACCCATCAAGCCAACAGTTCATCCCACCACAGGTAAAGGGTTCGGCAGTGGGTCCACAGGAAAACTGCATACCTGGGACACCAAAGAGGCACAGCAGCTGGCAGTTCCCAGCACCGAGACACAGAGGAGCATGTTCAAGAGCCCTGGCCAGACAATGCAGCTCGTATCATCCCTAAAGCACACCTTGCTTCACAGGTGCTCCAGAGGGACTGACTGATGTGCGACATACGCAGGGAGCACCAAGGCACTTGTGCACAGCTCCCTGCAACTCAATTCCCTCACCACCCTCAAATGAGAGCATGGACTTTAAAAGTTTATTTTTTGTACTGGTATTAAAAAATGATGATATTTTATTAAGATGTAATTAGGGGGCAGGAATAATCAACCAAAAGCACTATTCAAAGGGCTGCTATTTTTGAACATAGACTTTTTATTGCTTATCATTTCTCCTAACCATTCTCTGTCCCTCTCTGAGCCTCCGCCCATGAAATCGAAAGATTTCTAGTAGAAATGCCTTTGTTGTATCAGCTTTGGAAATATGGATTACGGTATTCTGTGAAAAACATTTATTACTCCGAACTGTGACTCGGACATTGTTGCATTTCTAGGGTTATAGATTTTCTTTCAGCTAAACTAAGGCTGTAAGTCACAGTGACAGTTGTAATGTGTGTAATACCACAGTACCAGATTCTATTACATACATATTTTTGCTAGAGGTTTACGATGTTAAAAATATTTCTTCTTTTCCCAATACTTTTCCCTACCTGTTGTGTAAATATATTGGAACCTATAACACTGAAGTCAATTTCAAGATGAAATGTGCTTGGGAACAAGAAGTTTGTCCTTTTTAAGGAAAAAAAATACCAAGGAGGTGGGGGAAGGGAACACTGCATACAAACTAATTATATTCAAGCACAATATTGAATTGTAATAAAAGATGAATGAGAGAAAGTGTGTGTCATTGTGAGGAATGGGGAAGGTTACAGAAAACTGAGACTAGGGAAGGATTTATCATGTGTGATGCTTCAGGCATTGTGTTGAAAGATCTGCAGACTTATTTGCAAGAGTGTTTTACAGGAAAAATAGAGCAGTCTACATAGGAAAGAATTACTATAGATTTTTATCTTTTATACAAGACAAAGATACAAAGATAAAACACTGTTTCTATTAAAAATAAAAAAGAAATCTATGGACGAAATCCCGGTTGCAGTACAGAGGGGGAAACCTTTCAAACTGAGCTCTGAGGCCATCAACTGCATAAATTTAGGGAACAGACATTTGTTAAAATATAGCTGATCCATAATTTTTAATGTAAGCACAAAAGTGTGCTGGGTTTCAAAAATATAGCACAACACAACAACTGTGACAACTAGAAAGCTTTCTGGTTTTGCTTGCAAAACCTCAGTGCATATATACATGCAAACAAACCTTTTGGCTGGTTGTTAGAATTCAGCTCTAGTACAGTCATAACACAGCTGTGGAAGCTAGAGAAATAATGGCATTCGGGGTGTATTAGTATGCAAACGGGTATGCCAACACTTCCACTTCGCTTCCAGAACTACTCCAGTCTGCACATGTCGTGTTTCAAACCAAATAGGGCTGGAAATCAGGAGGGTCAAGCACAGCTGACATCTACACTTCCACTGTTCCTCTTCAGCATAACACCAAACTGGGGCAATGCAAGGCTGCTCCACTGCGTCTCCAAGCAGAGGAAGGACCAAGACACTCTAGCACCACCCCTGGTACAAACCACCTGTTGATTTTGTGTTTAATGGCTATGTGAAGGCTCTGGGTGGACTGGGTTGTGCACCTGACCCATGGAGTTGGCCAGGAGATGAAGCTCTCTACAAGAAGCATGCTTTGTTCTTACATTAGGCTTCCAACCACAGAGCTTAAAGCCCTCTAAAACAGGCATATCTGAATTAAGCTTTGGGGCATATTTACCCAGCTCACAAGAGTATTCAGTTTTCTATTTCACAAATGGAAAAACTGGGGCACTAAAAGGTTAAGTAACTTGCCCAAGGTCGTTGAGCTGAATCAATTTCAAAACTAAGATTAGACTGAAATTCACTCTGAACGTCTGATCACAGAAACACAGACAGCATTGACTTTTTTCCAAAAGAAGCTACTTATATGCTAAGCTGTTTAGGGTTGAAAGGCAGAAGTAAAGAGCTTATTTGAGGAGCAAAGGGAATTGATTTTAAGGAGTTTAAATTTGCAGAAGAAAGAAACAGGAAGCCACTGTACAGCGTCCCTTTCAGAGCTGGAGCCTCCCCCTGGGCACCCAGTCCTTAACCCCAAGGGCTGCATGGCCTGTCCACATACCAAAGTCTAAATCTTAGCGTCCTAAACAGAGCAGGGAGGACTGGTTCCACCCTCAGGGGCTCATTATCCCTACACAATTCAACAAGGGGAGGAAGGGCACCATGACCTCCTGTCTGGGCCTCCATCTCCCACACAACAGCTTTCCCAGCAGTGAGGTCTGAGGAATGTCAGTAGCCTCCCAGCCCACGCCAGCAGAAAGTCTGCCCTCACCCTCACTGCCCACCCCATCAGAGCCCATATGAATGGCAGGGGGGTGCTGACGTTTCACACCCTTTCCAGGAACACCACTGCATTCAGATTTCTCTGTGTGGCATTAAAAATAACATTAAAAGAGAATGCTTACCAGCCACAGAAACTCAATTAATGGGGCTGTCAAAGCTCTGGCAGACTTCAGTGCCACCAGGATTTCAGATACAGCCCCCCCAACAACCTTAGCTTGACCCTTCTGTAAATTTGAGCTATGATAATGCCTACACAGCTTTAAAAATATTTCCTTTTTTAACCACAAGCAAGAGAATCTGGGCACATCCCCATGATGGATCATATGAAAGGGATGTAGCACACCCTTCTGGGCTGTTGTACAGCCTTTTATTTCTTCTGCAGCCTTGGAGGATCCAAAGCTTCAGCTGGAACCATATGAGTTGCATGAGCTATTAGGGGAAGAAAAGACAAGGGTCACTAGAACAGCAAATGCCCCATGTTATGTTACTAGTAAACTCATGTCTATTAATTGCAATAAATTATCAGGTTATACCAGCAAAGTGACACACAAGAAGTTCTCAGAAAAATAGATAATGACAGGAAAAACAATCAGGCTACGGGTTTTGTTTGCCATTCCCCCAGAGACTATGTAAATTAAAGCATTTTTTCTTATGCAAAGAGCAGCACCATGTAAAGAACAGTATTTGCAAAACTGCTGATAGTCCTGTGGAGTATGAATACGCATTACAATTACAAAACCAACTTTTCACTGCCAACAATGAAAGTGACTGCAACAGCAACACCAGCAAATGCAGTGATGCCTCGAGGTTTGGCAGGGATGTGCATCCTGTGGTACCAGTTATTGTATGACCACAGAAGGGCATTCTTAACCTGAAGAGTATCTCATCCAAAGATATATTCAGATGTCTGTCTTCTGCTGGAGGGGCTTGAAAAACACTGGAGTGTGAATGAACACCTACAGACAAGAGCTGGATTTCTTTCTGTATTCTGGAAAACATGCAGGAACTATCTGAAAATTTCAGTCTCTAAAGCGGAATTTCCCATTTATTTAATTTATTCTGAGGCAGATTTTACTTACTGTTTTGCAAAACCCTTTTGGAGTTATGGAAAAGTGAAATACCTCCCCATTTTTCTGTGTAAATAGTATTTTAGATACTGGGCTATGTACAGTTCAAAAAGGGGTTGTAAGAATACAGGCTGAGCTCCATAGGTTAACTAGCAGGTTTATACGCTCAGCTGTAATGTTATATTAACATTGATTTTTGTACTTAACAACTTACCAAAGTCTAGACCACTGGCGTGAATTCATTCCAGTTTCCTTTTGTCAAAGAAAATCTGTTTTCATCTCCCTCTGATATTTCCACTAATGTGGCCGTGACCACTACACTGCTCATCCCACAAGGGAAACCCATGCACATGGGGTGCCATCATGCTGCAGCTGGGGTGCTACTAGGGTTTGCATCAGCTGATTTAGTGCAACAGAGGCAGTTCCCCTGTGACTGCAGTGCAAATACCTTCTCAGACCTTCTCAAATTAGAGTTGTATTACATCCTTTGTGTAGCTCCGCACCACTGCACGTGGAAACAGACCAAGAGACTTGCTCTAGGTTACACTAGGAATCAGTGACATACCCAGGGTCGACCTTAACTCAGAGCTTCAGTGGGTCCCTGCAAAGCTCTAGATCACCTTCATGCTGCCCTTCTAGGAACCCACACAGGCTGGGCTCCTCCTTCGCCCATTCATTTGGGAAACAAATGGCAAAGAGGATGCTTTTGTAAACTGGGCTCCCTGAAAAGAGCCAGAGATCCTAAGAGCCAGCCCCAGGGTCTGATCCAGATCAATGATTCTGACAAACCTTTGCAAGCCTTTCTTTCTAATAAAAAGATTTTAGGGAGAAGGGTGAACATGACACACACAATGCACAAGTCAAACATGCTTTACAGAAAAGCATAGGAAGAAATTGCACAGCACTAGAGAGGGGATCGACTGCTCAGAGATTAGAGCATGCTGCGTGCATGCCAGCAGCCATGCACAGCAGGACTGGTTTAATTCACTTCCCATGAGCAGAGGTGTTATTTGTGAGAGCTTTCAGTGGGGAGTGATCTACAGACACCTTATTATAAACTTCTGCAGAGGTGAAGTCAGCACTGAAAAGCACTTCTCGTTCTGTCTCCTTCCTGCCTGTCTTGTTCCTCACACATCATTTTCTTTTATCAAAATGGATGGCAGTATCAAAATTGAAAGGAAGTAGAAGCTGTGAAAATAACAGACCCAGGAAAAGAATTTTTAATTTTGCCTCAATTTCTTTGATGATGAAACCAGCATTGAATATTAAGCAAGTCTTGAGACTTGAACATCAAGAAAAGCTGCAAGTATCGCGTCTGTCAGAAATGTGAGCAGAATTCCTCTATAACCCATTTGAGCCTGTTATTCAGATATAGTTAAAACTCTCCTGAACTTCACTGGGCAGACCCTGTTGTGCTGTGTCCAAGCCCTTGTTCCTTGTCCTCTCCTGTGGTATCACTAATAATTGTCTGCATTTTTACTAGAAGGACAGGGTGGATTTTTATTTTATATGCAAAAATAATTTTCAGAAACTTATCCAATAAATGAAAAAAAAAATTAAAAATTCTATTATAATGATTATTCTATGATTCTGTTTGGTTTCTGAAGAAGTTAAATTACACCTTAAGGCCTAAGGGTAAAGCAAAACAAATACCATTTTTCTTTTTGACAAAGCCCAAAAATACCATGGAAGACATTTTCCAAACTAGATTACAGTAATGGTCTCTTCTAGCCCTAAAAACCTCTGAGCCTTCCTTGAAGTGATTAATAATAACATTGTATCTAAAGCAGCTATACAAAGAGCTCCACTTTACCAACCCCATGCAGGGAGGTCAGCCATTTATAAAACCCAAAGCAGAAATATCACCAGAGGTGAAGTCACTGCTTCCCAGGTGGAACATGGCAGAATCATGTTGGAAGGGTGAGCTGCACCTCCCAGGATGGATGAAGGGACAGGGGTGGCAAGGGAGGCAGAGGCACCACCAGCTGCCTTCCATGTTAGGGACTCAGTGAAGGGAAGGGAGAGGAGGCACTCACTGATGGTGCATGAGGGGAGTATTTAGTTGGGTGAGATGTCCCAAATGCTTCCCAAGACAAGGAGTTACAAATTACAAAACCTTTCTTAAAGACTTTTCTTTCTAGTCTTTTTTTAAATCAGAAGATTTACAGTAACATCAGTGTCTAATTACTGACTCTAATCTTGGAAATTTAGTCCTTGCCCCTATATAAGTTTTTCCAAAGACTTGAGAAAAATTTAGATGAGAGCAGTGGGCTCCTCACAAATTTTGTCGGTGCAATCAGGCTTGCCAATGGATGTTACAAACAAGCCAATGGGAAACCCAAGGTTATTCTAGTTCTATTTCTTTTTTGCCCTTCCCACACACAACAGGAAACAAATAAATTTATTTCCTGATAATTAACAGGTTTTTTTAAGTTTTATTTATTGGACAAACTCTACATTGCAAAAAGATCTACAAATTTTAACATTTCTGCATTGCTCAATTATTGCAAATAACCAAACAAAATCACACTGTCCTGCCTTCTTGAACATTGGATTTCATCTTTGCTAATATTTTGGGTTGCATTGCATGTTAAGGGTCCTAATAAGAACATCATTTATTAATTTTTAATTCAACTTTCTGAGTCAATATCGTTGATATGACTGTGCTGTCTACATCTATCTGCCTCCTATCAGTAATTTTGAACTTGTTGTTCAGTTTTAACCAAACATGACATGTGTACTGCTTCTGCTAAAAGAAGTTTCTAGTGGGAACAAAACTGTATCATTAGATGCCAGAAAATCTACATTGGTAATACTTTACACATTCTGTAACTACACGATGAGTTTTGACCAATCTTTGTACTTTGACAAGAGATAACCTCACCAGAGGATGCAAATCCAGTGAAATAAAGTTCGCATCTCACTGATCTCACAGCACAAGAGCTGCAAAAAAGAGTCCCACTCCATTCCCCTGCACAGGAGGGAAGCACACAGGAAGCACCGAGTCTTCCTCTTCTCACCATACAGCCTGTCCAGATTTAGAAGACATTTCTCGTCAATATATTCTCCACTGAGATTTTCAAGTGACGCCGTTAGAAAATGCTTATGCTGATGACCGTACAAGGACTTTTATAGATGCTAAGACTTGACCACTTTTATTCATGTCTTGCTCACCAGCGGAAGTGATGTTGAGCCAGGCTCCCAGTACAATCTGTCATGAGCTTGGATGTCAGGGCATGTGTAAGAAACATCTGCAAAACTCAGAAGCAATGACCAGCAAGAAGAATTGCCCTAGTGTCATGTCACTGAGGGAAATTTGAACACACCAGCTGCAGGTGTGTGTGACTGACCATGCTGGTCCCTCTTCTGGAGACAACTCACAGCTCAGGACCAGAGCCCAGTCAGGCTCTCCACAGTGCAATCCAGGGTGTCTCACACCATGGAGGCAGAGGAAACACACTTCTTAGAATCACAGAATCATCAAATAACCAGGTTGGAAGAGACCCACCATATCATCAAGTCCAACCATTCCTATCAGACACTAAACCATGCCCCTCAGGACCTCATCTATGCGTGCCTTAAACACCTCCAGGGAAGGCGACTCAACCACATCCCTGGGCAGCCTGTTCCTGTGCACAATGACCCTTTCTGTGGAACTTTTTTCCTAATGTCCAGCCTAAA
>WAAB01006931.1:79746-97615 GCA_013389865.1 Piaya cayana
GTGTGGCCAGCAGGTCAAGGGAGGCAATTCTAACCCTCTATTCTTCTCTTGTGAGACCTCACATGGAGTATTGTGACCAGTTCTGGGATCCTCAACATAGGAAGGATATGGAACTGTTGGAACAGGTGCAGAGGAGGGCTACAAAGATGATCAGAGGGATGAAGCACCTACCATACGAGGACAGGCTGAGAGAGTTGGGGTTGTTCAGCCTGGAGAAGATTCTGAGGAGATCTTATAGCGACCTTTCAGTACCTGATGGGGCTACAAGAAAAGCTGGGGAGGGACTGTTTACAAAGGCTTGTAATGATAGGGGGAACAGCTCTAAACTGGAGAGGGGTGGATTTAGATTAGGCATAAGGAAGAATTTCTTCATGACATGAGTGGTGAGACACTGGCACAAGGAAGCTGTGGCTGCCCCAGCCCTGGAGGTTTTCAAGGTCAGGTTGCATGGGACCTTGAGCAGCCTGATCTAGTGGGAGATGTCCCTGCCCATGGCAGGGGAGTTGGAACTGGATGATCTATCTTTAAAGTCCCTTTCAACCCAAACTGTAGAGACTTACTCCACATAACAAACCAGCAAAGATGTTAAAAGTCAGGAGCAGAACAGAGATGTACTGTGAAAGCAACAATGCCTCAGACACATTCACTCTAAACTCCCTTTCAGACATTTTTTTCTATATCTTGCTGAAACAGACTGATGTTGGATGCTTAACAGCAGGGTGGATAAATAATTTAGGCACGGAACAAGCAAAGCTCACTCACAAGACACCACATTTATTTGGGCCTTTCTTCATCCTGCACAGTTGAAAAGGGAAGGTTGTTTGATATCTGCTCGGCAACTTGGAGACCAACAAATCTCTCGGGATAAAAGTAAATGCAGTGTTTATTTTAGACACAGCTGAGCAGCAGCTTCCCAAAGTTGCAAAAACAGATCTCAGTTTGATCAGATTACAATGTGATACCTTGAACACAGTCATGGTCACAAAATACAACTAAGATTTGATCCAACACACACCACAATGCCAGGGAAAAAAAAAGAAGGCACAGTAAGACAGTAAGATAAGTAAGAGAGAGAGAGAGAGAGAAAGTAAGTGGCAAGTGGGGAAAAGGAAAAAAGGGAGTCACCACTTCAAAGGGGCTCTTCAAGGTCCCACTGAAGCAAATGAAGAAAATGCTGAGCAACATGGACTCTATAGCAAAAATTATGGGAAGCTGTTGTCTCCACATCCAAAATCAAAAAGAGCCTTAGCCAGTCGCTCCATTGCAGAGTTTCTTGCATGTCACCCAAAGCATCTCATGGCAACCTCAAATGACTGTTAAACAAATGGATCCAGTGAGTCTGACTGCCATGCACCAGGCATGCAAAGGAAAATTAACATTTCGAGAAATACAGAATTAGAATTTCCAGCCACTAAGTCATGGGATTGGGAACAAGATCACATCACCAGCTGCAAATTCAAACTGCCTCCAGATTTGGAGAGACTGAGAGACCAAGTTCTAATTTAGGCCCATCTTTGGCTGGAGTTAAGATTAACTCACAAGCTCAAGGGTCAGCAAAGTCTATTTATGAATCATTCTAATGTCATCTAGGCTACAAGCGTACATTGCCACTGAGATCAATGAGCAAGCCTGAAGACCTTATGGAGCCTCTCCAACCCTTACAGGCAATGTGAGGCATGAATAGACGTTAGGCAGGAAAGAAAATGGGAGTTTAGTGCATAGCAGGAAGTAAATCCAGCATCTACCTGCCACGTAAACTCAACAGAGCCACCAGTCATTAGTGTTAGTGCTAATGAACTGATCCCAGAGAACCTTCAGTTTGATGGCATACATTTCACTATCACTGCAGCCCCATGGCTACCCAGGTCTTTCTAGTCCAAGAGCTCTGCTACTCTGCTGGAGTACTAAGGGCTTATCTCTGCTGGGTTCTTCTCATTGTAGAGGTCATTCCAGGCTCTCCTTGCAAAGGTCTTGTAACCACAACTCCATCCTCAGACACAAGCACGTCTTTGTGACTCGCGCACACCTATGGCTACAAGCACCACCTAAACGCTTCATCTTCTCCCTCCCCCAGACACAGCCTGTGCAGCACCTGCTGAGATGCTTCAGCATTCATCCCACTACTGGGAGAAGTAGCTACAACAGGTTTACAGATGATCTGAAAGCACCTACCTCCTGCCCACTTATACTGAGAGAGAAGTCAAATCAAGCTCTAGACTGGGTGTGTGCCAGAGGAGGATTCTGTCTTTCTGGGCAGTGCTTGAGCAGCAGCATATGCATGAACTCCATATGGTCTGTAGATTGCCACTCAGACCACACTGTCATGAATAATTCAGAGAGAAGACATTGTATGGTATTAGAGTTTTTTATGTAACAAAGTCTATGATGTGGAAAGTACAAGTAAGTAGATATACTTACTTACTACCCAGATAGTCAATAATGTTCAGTTCTAATTTGTCCTATTCTGAGAAGGGTTTTGTGTTGCATCAGTACTTTTTATTTAAAAATATTCTGTAATATTCTGGTTTTTTTAAAAAACTGCAGTCTTTGTGAAAATAAGAATACTAGCACCGAAGTGGCACAAGCAAACTCCAGATATACTTGTAAGCAGATTCCTACAAACACTTCTTCAGACCAGCCTGAAGTACCCCTGCTGTTCCTATGTAAAAACTGCCAGTTTCATACAATTGCCTGCTGATGATCTGACCTTTCAAAGATGTGAGAGTTGAAGTGAATTACAGAAGAGTTCAGTATGCCACGAACTGGCAGTAGGAAGAAAGCACAGTTTATGTGCACCATTCAGGAAAGTGGAAAGCACTATTTCATATGTACCTTGCTGGAAATCAGCCCTTCATTTCTCTCTAACAACAGGGCTCCCTCTTCTGTACTCATATCTGCAAGGATTACACACAGGTTTGTTTGATAACATCAGTGTAAACAACAAACAAAAAAGGAAACTTTCACTCCTTTTTTTATTTTTGCTCTTCCCCCTGCACCCAAGCATTGTGTGTATATGTGAGATTTTTTCCTCTCTATTGCCTTAAATTGATTTTAGCATGATGCCTCTTAATCAAAGAGATGCTGAGGTTGAAAGGGACCCTTTGCAGATCATCTGATCCACAGTCTGCTTTTCTGTCAATTTCTAATCTTTGTTACAAGACACACAAAAGCAGAGCATGGGCAGGACACATTCAACCATGCACTTTTTAGAGGACAAAAAGCCTTTCTATCCTCAACAGCTTTTCCGTACATTGTCCTCCTTTTTTTTTCCACCAGACAAAAAAAAAAGGTCTCCTCATACAGGGGAATGGGGGAATGGGCCACTGCAGAAAATGTCCAGAAAGGCAAAGCAGGGAATAACCCTTGCTAGTGAACATGTAGAAGTAGACAGAAATGAAGCCGTCATAAATTCAGATATCTAAGAGCACAGTCCATTGTCAATGGTAAAATTGTTAAGAAGCTCGTACTTCCACTAGGTGTCATCTCCCAGAAACTGCCACTGTCAAAGTAATTTTATCTGTAAATTGAAAAACACTGTTTGCAGCCTCCTACTCCTTCCCCTGAGGTAACTTGATACAGCCTATAAAAACTACCTCCCACATAGGAGATGTTCTTTATGTTCTTTACATCTACTCACACAAGCATGGGCTGAGGCTCTCCTTTGCAGAGATGGTAGGTGAGGTGAAGAGGGGAGAGTGCTCACCTGTGACATTTTGGAGAGGACTGATGGAATTTTTATTTTCAAGGCAAGTAAAATATTCTGTAGTATTTAAACTAATAACAGAAACACTATACCAATATGAGGTAAAAAGAACAGTAGGTGGGCAACAACAGTATAAACTGTGTCTGAAAAAACGGCTGGTGCAGATGGGTCAAAGCCAGGTTATAACTCTTCCCACTGGTACAGAGCAGAGGGCTGTATTTGGCTTACCAGAGCTGAGAGTGACAGCCAGGAGCCTGACTCATCTGCAGGAAAAACACAGGCTCTAAGAAGAAAGAAATGCCCAGATCACTGAACAGGAAAGAGTTGGGAAGGACCAGCATGACCTGCTTGTCTTCCCTCCTCAGAGCGCCAGAGGTCCTGACATCTCTTCTGCTCCACCCCAGTAATTCGCAGCACGAGTACTTTCAGCTATGCAACCTATCTTCACACAAAACAAGTTTATCTCTCCTTTGGTCTTGCCCAGTTTTAATTCTGAACATTATTTTATTTTGCTATGCACATTTATTTCAGGAGAGAGCAGCTCCTTTGCTGCCAGTATATAAATCAGTGGTTTGCTGTTTGCCAGAGAAGTACACGCAGTTCTGCTCACTCCATTACAAGAGGGATATATCAGTTCTTGGACTGTTTCTGGAACAAGTGTAATGGACAGTTAGAAGCCCAGGAAGCATAGAGCAAGCACAATGAAACAGAGCAGTTATCTAAGGAGCTAAGTTCTTCTATATATCCTTAAAACACCCCAGATACTCTGCACCTGATAGGACACAAAATATTTTATTTCAGTGATAGTATGTGGGATATTCTGATATATATGGTATGTACTGTTGCTATAACAACATGTCAAGAGTGCTATCACCAAAGTATTAAAAGTGAAGATATTTGTGATGTGATTCATAAGCAAAGAGACAGAAGCCTGGAAGGCTGCAATAAGCAGAAGCTTGAGGTCAGATCAAATGCTTTTACTTTTCTGTCAGGAAGAGGAAGATAAGGAACTACAGGATCTGAAAAAGGAATACAACATTAGATAGTTGTAATGACCACTCAGCCTGTACAACTGCCTAGCACCAATGCTGCTCATCCATAACAGACTCATTTTTGCTGTAATGACAAAAAATGGCCCTGTCAGCCTGAGGAAGAACTGTATTTCACCTCTCCTATAAATCAGCACATGAGATCGACCTACTATCTAAGAGGATCTCATTTCAGGACTCTTGCTGGCAAATCTTGAGACAGGAGTTTGTGCTCATTTTGCTCGCTGTGAAGTGTCAATATTCTGGAGAAATGACAAGTATTGTGGTCTAGATGAATCTAGTGATGAGCAGCTCCCTCTCATCTATTTTTGAGAAGAAATAGTTCTGGTGTCTCCTGGAGTTTTATCAAGGAATCTCTTTCCTCGCAATAACACAAGGCAGAACATCAACAGAGTGGAGTTTAGTCTTTATGGTAGTTACTCATGAGTGGGCTCAGTACCCTATTGCTGTTTTCTTTGTTTGAGTCACTTAAGCACTGAGTGACTTTGCAGGGGAACAATTTATATAGGAACCTATTTTGAGGAGGAAACGGCTTGCTCTCAGTTGCACATCAGGCAACTTGACCTGTTCTCAAATCAGTCACAAAAATCTCCTCATCAGGGTAAATGCCAGGATACACTGGCCATAAGTCACAGCCATCATCCTACCCTTTAAAAGGTTTGGATCTTTATAAACAGTTAATGGGATAGAGACAGAAGATGATGATGCTAACCTTGAAACACTGGAATTAAGCATTTCCACCACCACAGGAGTGTCCTGTAGTGCTGTTTCAAAGGACAAATTTAGCACCTGGACCAGAAAGGAGATAATTTATATATATGGGAAGGAGTTGTTGGCATATCACCTAAGCAGTGTATTTTAAATATCAAAGAGTTACATGAGATAAATCTCATCTGAAGGCAGTGGGTTACTATCTACCTTTTTATTTTCCTGTACATCCAGTACAATCTCAAGATGAGGATTACTCTGAATACAAACAATCTTACCAAAGTAAAACTTAGGCCACAAGCACTATGTGAGAAATTGCCCAAAAGATTATACATATTTTGCCATCTGAAAAAAATTATGAGTCTCATTCAAGGGGTACAAATCAACAACCAAAGCCAAATTTAGGAAAGCACTGTCTGTTTTCTCAGACAAAACTGGTCCATTCATGCCAGCCTGATAAAATTGATGTACTAATATAAACAAACTAATCTCACTGTCATGTAGTTTGCAGCTTTGTAATCATTTGCAGCTAAATTCATTGTCACTTTACAATGAAGGTTAATTGGCTGTAGATTTTTGCATTAGATTTTATATACCTGACTTCGTTGTAATTTCAATTAATTCTGCTGACATTGTAACCTCATTATCGTTGTTATGCTGACAAGGAACAAGCTTGCACATGTTGTCTATCTGTCTCCAGAGTATCAGCTTTATGATAGGCTGTGAGGTTGATCATTACTGAGTTAAACATCCCTAAATATGAAGTACAAAGAGCAGTAAACATCAAAAAATCATGAGATCTGGCCAGCACAGTTTAACCTTCTCTTTGTAGTACCCATCCTTGGGTGATCACAGGGTAGAACCACAAGTGGTAGGCACTGCGCAGGCGCAGTCTCACTCATCTGCTTACCTCCTCCATGGCCACCACAAAGTCCAAGAGGAGGTGACAGCAGAGTCACTAAGGTGCATTTATCCATTCATTAATTTAAAGTATGCATACTGCCATAAGCAGAGGACTAGTGTGCAGAAATATTACAAAATTGCTGTCACTGGTCATCTCTGAGGTTAGACAAATATCAGTCCAGTTGAACATAGCTGATGCTGCTTATCTGTATAGTGGGTTCCGCACACATGAGAGATGAGTAAGGCAATGTCCTGCCCAATTTCACCTATTGATCTCAGATTTTGTTAACCTGATGTTGCTATTACTCTTTTTTCCTCCTATTTGTCAAAACAAATATCTTGTTGACTTAAATACCCACAAACATGCAGAGAATTTTTAGCTGCCTCCCTCTTACATCAGTCTAACTAATTTTGACCACTAGTATGCTGATCATTATACTATTTCAGAAAAGATAAGTACACTGACACCCTTTTGAGCAGAGAGAAACAGGAAAGACTACTGTGCTGGTCAGTCTGCTCAAGGTCACCACACCACCAGAAGTACTCACCACATCCTATGGAACAGGATCACCTACAGGTCCTGTCTGTCCAAACACAAGGACATATTGCCCAAGAGTAGCTGGAATGCTTAAGATCAGGCAGTCAGGTAAAATACTTCCTACCTGCAGTTAGAGGTGTGGTGAGAGCATACGCAAGCCAGACCCGTGCTAGCTCTGGTGAAGCTTGCTAGGCAGTGTAGCAAGATGATGGCATAGATTTAGCGTGGGTTAAGTACACACATAAACCATGTGCATCTCCCCAACAATGCTAAAATGCATTTTAGTTCAAACTACACATTCATCAACATCAGGACAAGTAACCTGACACAAAGCTGAGGGCTCACCTGCCTCAAAAGCTCTTTCCCCGTTGTTGTTTAGATTCTCTGCTAAAGGTCAATTATAACTGTGTCTCCCTCTGGGTTTGCAACCACTCGCTCTCTAAAAAACACTGCTCCAAGTTGCTCTGAATCACCTATCAAGCAGGGTCCTCCAACATAGCAGTCAACAGAGACTTTGTCATCTCCTGGGACAGAAGCAGAGATGCTACAGGTCACTGGCCCATATACTTATTTTACTGTATCAACTATAGTATAAACATATACTCCTGTCAGGTTTTACCACAGAGCTAAGATTTATATGGACTTTTGCAAAGCTACTAAAGCAGATGTTTGTTCCTTTCTCATACCAAATTCATCCAACAACAAGAGCTAGCAGCCTGGTTGTTCAAGCTTTCCCTGACCATGAAGGGAAACCTCCATTAGCATCCAAAAGCTGTAGACTGGAGCAGGCAGTAAATAATAATCAGGAGTAATTTTATGGCAGACCAACACAGAACTGGAAGCTGTGAGGTTTGCCCAGAGAACTACTAGGTAACCTGTAACTAGCAGTTCTTTCCAAACCAAAATACCTACAGCTGTCATATGGAAACAACCTCAGCAAGCATTACTCTAGATGTTGAGAAAGCTCGCAGAGACCTGGGTCAGCAAACAGGAAAAGGTGTTATTCAGTATGGTAAATTAAAATCAGACCAAATGAAACTGGAACAATAGAATAATAGACATGGAAAGGCTGTTATCCATCAACTAAAATACTGATGTCTGTGCCTTGAAACTCCTAAAACAAGGAAAACGATGACCAACCAAAGGCTTAGAAAACCAGATGAAGCAGAAAACAAACTTTCACTACAACCTGAAAGGGCATAAATTTAAAACAGCACAGGAACTGAAGGGGCAAAGAGTGAGCAAAGAGGGGGAAGAGGGACAAATGCAGATCAAAAACTAGGAGGACCACAGGAAAAAAAAAATCATTCTTGTCAATATTCATCTTCCTGAAAATAAAGATTCTGCCTCCAAGATGTCATGAAAGAGAGAGAAAGGGAGAGGGAGGGAGAAAACAATTTCTGCAGGATTTCAAGGCTGAAAAGACTTCCAATGCCTCCCCTTTTTTGAATAAAGAATGGGCTTAACCTCATTTTGTTTATTAAAGATTGACTGTGTCCAGAGCCTAAGCTTGGGTACGCCTTGTTTGGCACTGAGTTGAAATATAAATAAACTCCAGCTGTGATGCATGAAAAGCCCAGAAGCAGTGGAGAGCTTAATGTCTCTAATTAGTGTCTGCACCTAAAATGAGGCGTGGGAGACTCCATATAAACTCTGGGATTTAACACATTTCTAAGAGGAATTAGGAACTAGATAAAAATGATTTTTTTTCATTGCTGCACTCTGGATATATTTGCAAAATGGAGATGGTGATGAGATCAGATTATTTTCTTCTGTGCTATGCCCAGGCACAGTCATTCTTGTATCTCCTTTTTCACTGCAAGAGGTCAAGAAGAGGAGAGAGTTGTGAAAGAATACTGTGGTTAGCTTACCTTCAGTTCTACCCTTTAAGCACTGCAGCTGTGTATGGACTTGAAACATAAACCACCTTATGCATGGGTTCATGCGTAAAAAACACAGGTTTTTCAATGTAAATAAGCTTTTCAAACAAGAATAACTGCCTAAAAGTCAACTTTAAGTGGGGATAATCAAGACCAAGTTGCCAAACTTTCATAATATCCACTAGCCAGAAAATAATCATAACCTTTCTGCCCTCAGTGTATTACAAAAAACCACAACACACTCCTGCTGCTGCTAGAAAGCTGCGTGCATTTGTGGGCACAATTCTCCCCCATTTAGTTCCACTGTCCTCAAAGCACAGAGCTGTTACTTGACTCTCCATTCTCCTACTTAGGTTTCACAGGCTGAGATAAAAGCATGATTAAAGATAGTGCATAAATCCCATATATCTGAACTCAGAGTCCAGAAGCCAGGACTGCCTCGGTACTGTTCCTTACCAGGCAATGATACATACTTCTATGCTAGTGTTTCATTACCTTGGATCTCATTAGAGCCTAAATGCCTAGGCTTGACCACAGGTACTTAGATCCACAACAAAAAGGCATCTAACCCATCATGCTGTTGTGCAGCATACCTCCAACCCTTCACAATAGTCAGGAAAATGTCACAGCAGATCTGGCTCTCTCGCCACTGGATCGGAGCTGCAGACGCTGGCACACACACCTGCCCCAAGCTTCCCAGCCCTGAAAGACAGCTGGAGCCAGTTCTGGAAAACAGAAGAGGAGTTGAGGCTGATCAAGGACAGCAAGGTGGTGGTAACAATGAGGTCAGCTAACTAAGAAGTAAGGTTATACTAAAAGAATTGTGTCAGCTTTTCTTGCATAAGAAGAGACCTAAGACGCTCAGAACGTGGTAAAGTTGCTTTCTTCCACAGGTATATGGTAGGATATATCACAGAAATACTATTTCAGAGAGTGTGAAAATTAATTATCCTGGTAATAAACAACAACATCAAATACACACACACTCGAGGTAAGTCAGTATAAAACAGAAAGTCAGTTAACTATGTTACCAAAGCAAAGCATAATACTGTGGACATCTACAAACCCTCGAGCCCAAACTGGCTACAACAGGCTGGGCTCAGAGAAGCTTTGCAAAGGGATCTGAACAGGCTGGACCACTGGGCAGAGTCCAATGGCATGAGGTTTAACAAGGCCAAATGCTGTGTCCTGCACTTGGGGCACAACAACCCTATGCAGAGCTACGGACTAGGAGAAGTCTGTCTAGAGAGCTGCCTGGAAGAGAGAGACCTGGGGGTGTTGGTTGACAGCTGACTGAACATGAGCCAGCAGTGTGCCCAGGTGGCCAAGAAGGCCAATGGCATCTTGGCTTGTATCAGAAACGGTGTGACTAGCAGGTCCAGGGAGGTTATTCTCCCTCTGTACTCAGCACTGGTGAGACCGCTCCTTGAATACTGTGTGCAGTTCTGCGCCCCTCACCATAAGAAGGATGTTGAGGCTCTGGAGTGAGTCCAGAGAAGACCAACAAGGCTGGTGAAGGGGCTGGAGAACAGGCCTTATAAGGAAGGTCTGAGAGAGCTGGAGTTGTTTAGCCTGGAGAAGAAGAGGCTGAGGGTAGATCTCATTGCTCTCTATAGCTACCTGAGGGGAGGTTATGGAAAGGAAGGTAATGGCCTCTTCTCCCAAGTGGCAGGGGACAGGACAAGAGGAATGGCCTCAAGCTCTGCCAGGGGAGATTTAGGCTAGACATTAGGAAAAATTTTTCACAGAAAGGGTCATTGTGCATTGGAACAGGCTGCCCAGGGAGGTGGTTGAGTCACCTTCCCTGGAGGTGTTTAAGGCACAGGTGGATGAGGTGCTGAGGGCATGGTTTAGTGTTTGATAGGAATGGTTGGACTTGATGATCCGGTGGGTCTCTTCCAACCTGATTGTTCTATGATTCTATATCCAGGTATAATAACTGGCTTTTCAGCTGCCTATTTTCAAACCACATCATGACCTTCAGAAGAGTCTTCTAGCAAAGTTAAAATTCGAGTTCAGGTAGGATGGGGCTCTGAGCAACCAGATCTAGCTGAAGATGTCCCTGCTCGCTGCAGGGGGCAGTGGACTAGATGACCTTCATGGTCCCTTCCAACCCAAACTATTCCATTATTCTATGATTCTAAAGAGTTAGTAACACCTTGTGCAAGGCTCCATCTCCCTTCAACAAGATTTTGTGAAGAGGAACTTGGTTTAGTCCAGTTTTCTGTTGTCTTCAGACACAGATGATCATTTTAATTACCTATTTAGGGGCTCATAATGAAAACTAATTAATAATCAAAATTTTGAAATGCACGTATCCAGTGTTACTGGCATAATTATGCATTTCTATTGAGTAAGACATGAAGATTCAATATCAGGCAATCCCATCTTTCAGGTTATTAATGGTTTTTCAATACTGCATCATAGAAAATGGCCCTTACTTCAAGTCAGGATCGGATCATCCTATCATCCAACCAAAAGCAGGGAAGATTAAGATGTATGGATGCTTACCACCCTCACCAAGTATGATAAAAGTTTAAGCCTGAAAATTTAGTATCTCCAAAATGTAAGGATTAGGAAAATGCATATTCTTTTGAGAAATATTTAGATTTCCATAGGTCAATAAAAGCCAAGAAGTCCATATGAAAGATACATTCATACAAAGTGCCAAAAATTAATCCCATCCTTTAAAAATGCTTTTATTCCTTGAAGGAAATTTTTGAGTACTCCTCAGCTTGAGGGGCTGCTCTAACCCAGCCTGGAACACAGTCAACATCAGCAGAAGAAAAGAAGGCATTGAAATAATTTGATTGGATTATCCAATTTTTGCCCTTTCATTATGCTGAGATGGCGTTTAGTGCCAGGATAGGCCTGTCAGAATTAAAAATCTCTAATGTCTTTCCTTCTCAGTTATTCCACTGCCTCAGTTGTTGCCAGGCTCCCCATTAAAAGTAGTAGGAACTGATCTTCAGAAGATGTTAAGCAGTGGAAACCTTTATCCCTAATTTTCTAGGGCAGTCTTAGCCATCATACTGTGGTTGCATAGTATGGTGCCAATGGGGCTGCACCATCACCACTGGTGGAACATGGAGCTGGTAGTGCAATGGATGCCCAAACTGAATAAAAATGAGGCTGAGTTTTGTATGGCCTTGAGACATCTGAAACAATATCATAAAGCTAACAGCAGTAAGTCCCACTTGAACATTTCTCGAGGGAAGGCAAAGAGCCTTTTCCACTCAACTCCTTAAGCACAACCTAAAGTGCAGTCTAAGCTGAGAGAAGCTATTTAGGCGGTTTGCCAGTGATATACTTATTACGAAGCACAGCAAATGGCCTTTAATCAGAAAATATACTTTAATTTTATTCTTCACTGAAATTCAATGTACCTTACTTCCCTAAATAAGTAAAGTAAAAAAAATTACACAGAGAACACCTCTGTGCTGCCAGACCGAACTATATCCTGTACTGCAGTCAGCCCAGGCTATATCTGCAGTTCTCAGGCCTGCGCAGAGCTGAACGGTTCAGCCAAGGGTTTTGCATTAGCAGTTCCTTCTTGATTTGCCTTCTGGATAGATATTTCCAGTTTCAGAGTCTTCAAATAGGCACACTTCATCAGGGCTAAGTTCACTTTGTAGAAGAATTTATACTGAGTGCAAGGAAAATACAAGTGTTTATGCTTTGAGAAGAGACTTTTACTTGTTTTTCACAAATATTCAGCTCCACTTCAGTGGATTTAGTTGGCTTGAGGTTTGAATTTTAAGTACCCACTTACAGAAGGAGAATAAATAAATGGTGAATACACTGCAGTCAGCACAATGCAGTAAGGTAGCACAATCTCTCCAAAGAGTTCAGACACACCAAGGTGAAATCCCAATGCTTGGCACATCAATGACACCAATCCCACTACTTGGAATGGGCTTGGGATTCCCCAGCATTTTGTCCAGGCTCATTACTACTCTAACACCAGAGTTACCGAATCCCTATGTTGCCTGAAAACCACTAGGAAACTGAAAAGAAAAGGAAGTAAGATCAGTGGCTGAAGCAAACAGAGGCCTGTCTTCTACTCACAGCTTGTTGCTCTGCCATCACTATTAAGGTACGGGTCTCACAAGGTCGAAACCATGGGGCCCCTCACCACAGCACAGCTGAGCCTGCAGCCAAGGCACTGGCAAAACATTTTATGTCATCATACAGGAGTCTTCATTAGAAATGTCAGCAGCATGCAGTCGGTTAGTAAAATTAATACTGACAACAAAAAGGGTAGGTAACTGTGCTGTATGTAATCTTAAGTATTTCTAAGAAAAATATTTTAAGAGAAAAGTAATGAGGTAAAAGCAGATTCAGATTGCTTGATTTTTTTCACTTAAAAGACCCAATAAGTTCTGATAACTTGGCCATCCTTTTTCATATTGTTTGGACATGATGTTGTTTGTTTGAGGATAATTTAAAAAAAAAAACAAAAACAAAAAAGGAATTAATCCCATAAATGTTGATGGTCATCCTGGAGAACTTACTGGCAGTTTCTGGCAGACAGAAAATACACTGCACCTCTAACATTCGACTGTCAGAAAACTACTAGAATAAATCATACCATCTCTAAACCCACCAAAGGTACTAAAGCAGATGAACAGTAGGGAACAAACTATACCAGACCAATCTAATTTCCTTCCACAACAGATCAACAGGCCTTGTGGACAGGGAAGAAGCCATCAGTGTCAAAACAATTTCAGTAAAGGCTTCTGATGTTACCTAACACGGCAGTCTTTTAAGTAAGCTGCAGAAGCAAAGATTAGATCAAACCATTATAGGATGGTTGCAGACACTGTTCCTAAGGGGTTATTATTCATGGATCCCTGCCAAAAAAAGAAAGGTGCATTGAGGTAGATATTTCATGGATAACTGCACAACTTCCAACTTCATTCCATGCTTTCATTACTAATTTTGGACAATGGAATAAACAAGCTTATTAAATCTGCATATGAGAAAGTAGGCAGAACTGCAAGTATTCTGGATGACAAACAATTCAAAATAAAAAACTGGAGAAGCAGTAGGGAAAAGGATACAAACTGAGCAGGAACTTTATGTCAAGCATTGCATTTTTGTAGTAACACCCAACTGAATCACCTCGGGACAGGAAATGGCTGGCAAGGGTACAGCTCTTAAGAGGGTGGGAAAGCAAGAGATAACAAGCAGAAAGCACATGAATAATGCCACTGTGAAAATGCAAACATCAGACAGGGATGTATGAACAGGATTACGACGTGTCTTTCAGTATACAATTTTTTTACTTTAGTTTGCACTCATAAGGTCTCAGATAACATCCAGTTTCAGAAAATATTTGAGGCAACTTGGCTTCTAGAAGATTGTTAATTTCCTGCGCCATTCCTCCAGCCCTCAACTATAAAAAAAAATTCTGTCGCAAAGAGCAATGGAACAATTGTTTGTCTTTGCACACAGTGGATATGGCAGGTAGCAACAGGCTTACATGGACGTCTTGTTCCTTTATTTATACAAGCATATGATGCATACAAAAAGCATCTTGAAAAGACAATTAAGGACAAGAACAAGACCTTTTGGCTCCCAAAACCATAGATGACTCCACTGATCATGAAAACAGACCCCTCTCTCTTCAAAACCATGCACTGCCTTCTACTGTGCTACCAGTCTCTGAAACAAATCTCTAATTGGAACAAAGCTCAGCAAAAGCATACAGTTGAGAAATGTCATTTCCAGGTGCCATTTCACAGAATCACCAAATGGAAAAGACCTCTTGGATCATCAAGTCCAACCATTCCTATCAAACACTAAACCATGGCCCTCATCCACCCATCTTTTAAATACCTCCAGGGATGGTGAATCAACCACATCCCTGGGCAGTCTGTTCCAGTGTCCAATGACCCTTTCCACAAAATTTTTTCCTGATGTCACGTCTGAACCTCCCCTAGCAGAGCTTGAATCCATTCCCTCTTGTCCTGTCACTTGGGAGAAGAGGTCAGCTCCCTCCTCTCTACAACCTCCTTTCAGGTAGTTAAAGAGAACAATAAAGTCACCCCTCAGCCTCTTCTTCTCAAGGCTAAACAACCCCAGCTCCCTCAGCCACAAAAAAACAGACTTGTTTTCTCTGCTTTACAGTTTCAGGCCTCTCATGAGAACAGCCAGCTCCTGTAAATAAGCTATTTTCAAGTTCCACAGGGAACAGCCTCAAACTGGATTAGTGGAAATTAGATTCTACTTTCCATTCTCTTCCAGAAGCTACCCTTTATAGAAAATTAAGACATTTTGATTTCTTAACAGCAGTCATTCATGACTATGACACCTTAAGTCCCAAGTACAAAAGTCCCCAGGTGCAGATAAAAATGAATCAACCTTTAAGCCCAGAATACAATTCAGGACATATGTTCGGGGCCGGGGTGTGGGGGGGAGCAAAATCTCTTTAATGTTGTACCAATAACGACAAAGTATGGGGCAGGGCCATGAGACATCTATTTTGAAAACAGAGCGCATCAGAAGATGAATAATTTTGCTGCATTCAGAAGCTGCTCAGTTTTATAGGAGACAGACTTCCACAATATCGCGGCACATGCCTCTCCTCATTCTTTTGCTCATTTGAAGCTCAAAAGATTGTACCTTCTGTTCTGTTGTTTTCAGTCTCATTAACTACAATTTTTAATTGACTAATAATAGCATCCAGGGAAAAACAAAATTGCTGTAAAGATCATCTTGGAACCACTTCACTACTGTCATCTCAGAACCTTCCTTGTACTTCCGTTCTAGGCAAAGTGAAGAGGGTGGTTAGCAGGACGGTAACATTAAATTTCCAGAGGGCAGACTTTGAACTCTTTAGAAGTCTGGTTGGCAAAGTCTTCTGGGAGGCAGTACTCAAGGGTAAGGGAGCCCATGAGGGCTGGGAGCTCTTCAAAAAGGAGATCCTAGCAGCTCAGGAGAAAGCCATCCCCGTGTTCTGGAAAAAGAGCCGGCNCTCTGTGTACAAACCCCGGAACTAGAGGAGCAATATGAGGCTCCCATGGTCCAAGAGGAGGAGGTCAGAGCCTTGCTTGCCCAACTGGACACCCACAAGTCTATGGGGCCAGACGGGATTAACCCAAGGGTATTGAGAGAGCTGGCGGATGTACTGGCCAAACCCCTTTCCATCATCTTCCAGCAGTCCTGGAAGACTGGGGAAGTTCCACTTCAAGGACAGAGGTTTCACAACCTCTCTAGCAAACCTGCTTCTAAATCTTAATCATCTTTGTAGCCTCTTTTGGACCATCTCTAGTTTCTCACCAACCTTCTGGAACCAGGAGCCCAGAACCAGACATAGTATCACAGCTGCATCCTCAACAGCATGAAGAGAATAACCATCTCCCTTGATCTGGGGGTCACATTCTCCCACTGTGGCCAAGTGTACGGGCAGACGTATTTATGTTGTAAACTCACTGTTGGCTGATTTTCAGCACATGGTACTGTAACTTCCAGGAATTCTCTCAGCAAAGCTACATGGGGTTATTCTGCATCAGTTGTAGAACTTGGTACTTCTCCTTGTCAAACTGCATGAGGTTTCTGTTGGCCTAGGCTTTATTTTTCAACATAGTCGTAGAATTCTTAGAGGAATATTATCATCCATGAAGAAACCAATTATCAGCCCCAATATCACCCTACAGAGTACTCCACTTTAAACTACTTTACAAATGAGCACTGAGCAACCGATTTCAGACCACTGATCAAGACAGTTCAAACCACCAAACAGTCCATTTGCTTTACTCATACTCCTCCCAGTCCAGATGAAAATATTGTGGGTGATAATGTCAAAAGCCATCCTGAAGTTAAGGTACAAGAACACCCACCACTGCCCTCATCCATATAAGAAGTCATTTAATTATATACAGCAATCTGGTTGTCCAAACAATGCCTTTACAGATTTTTGGTGTAGCATGCCCTTACCTCTTCCCAGTTCTTGCATGCTCTTTTTTTTTTGTTGTTTTGCCTTCTAGTTCACTAACAAAAACCTTCCTTATATAAACAAGCCTTTTGCAAAATAGATTCACCATCTTCACCCTCATAGGCATAGGCAGGAGGTCACACAACAGACCTTCACTGCAGCATAATCAGTGTTACTTTCCATGTTTTATTTTCCTTTATTATTGTAATACAGTGCTTTACCCATGGTTAACTCCAGTCTTCAACTATCAGCTATCAAAAGGCAAATGATAACTCATCAGGTGAGGTGAAATGGCCATGGATCAATTTTTCTTTCCCCTGTTCATGTTCCCTCTTGTGTTTGCTGTCCTAATCTAAGCCTGAAACTAGCTGAGAAAGTATATAGTGGTAGATATATCACTCCAATGCACAAAGTAAAACGTTTACCAGTAGCTGTATTAAGAGTATCACAGGATGTATATTTGTTGGCTTTAAAAGGAATAAATACTACCATCATCAATCAACTTGGAGATCACCAATCTGCTGCCCGGATTTTAGTCATCAACCAAAGAAGAAGGAATTAAAGGCTTGAACTATACCTGTCACTCATATGAACAAGCCTGATCATTTTCAAAATGCAGAAGACAGAATGTTTTTGCACCATATTTAGCAGAAATAGTACTTAAAACCAAGGTGTCATGTAAACAGCTCATGGCTGTCCATCTCGCACCATGCAGCACAGCACAGAGACCAGAGCCTGCATTCTGTGCGCTTCAGCTTGTTTGGGATTCCTCGCAAACACTTTCAATCTTTTCAACATAAGCATGCCCCAATATAACTGTCTTTCCAAGGAAATGCAGAAAAGTCATACAAGCTCTTCTGCAGGGTACCCTTGGATCACAGCATTAGGCACCATCACACTTCACATACATACCATAAAATCACAGAACAACTAGGTTGGAAGAGACCCACTGAATCATCGAGTCCAACCATTCCTATCAAACACTAAACCATGCCCCTTAGCACCTCATCCACCCATGCCTTAAACACCTCCAGGGAAGGTGACTCAACCACCTCCCTGGGCAGCCTGTTCCAATACACAATGACCCTTTCTGGGAAAAATTTTTCCTAATGTCTAGCCTAAATCTCCCCTGGCAGAGCTTGAGGCCAT
>WAAB01006933.1:0-18824 GCA_013389865.1 Piaya cayana
AAGCCATTCCTCCTCATTCTGTCTGCATCAGAGACACCTTATAGCAGCTTTTCAGTACTGGAAAGGGGCTACAGAAAAGCTGGGTAAGGACTTTTTACAAGGGCCTTGGGTGATAGGACATGGAGGAATAGCTTTAAATTGGAAGAAGGAAGATTAGATGAGATATTAGGAAGAAATTCTGCGCTTTAAGGGTGATGAAGCCCTGGCCCAGTTTTCCCAGGGAAATCATAGCTGCCTCATCACTGGAGGTGCTCAAGGCCAGGTTGGATGGGGCTTTGAACAACCTGATCCAGTGGACAATGTCTTTGCCCTTGGCTGGGGTTTGGAACTGGATGGGATTTGAGGTTCCTTCCATCCCTAACTATTCTCTGATGCTATCATTCTATAACTCTAGATGAGAAATGAGCTTGGTACACGTGCCTCTGAGGCAGACCAGCCTTGGCTGTCTTCTGGGAGATGTGCCTCCAACACCATTCCCTCTCAGTGCCGCAGCTCAACCTTCGATTTTCACGGCTCCCCACGGTGCATGGCCCTCAAGCAGCGCTCACCAGATCCTGACCCAGGTCACAAATCCTCAAGTTCCGGAGTAACGTAAAATACACATCATAAATAGACGTGTCCCTGGCCTCCGCTTGCTCTCAGCTTTCCCTCTGTTTTCTTGAGCCTTGCTGCCTGATTTTCTCCAGTAGTTCAATCATATTTATTAGGAATTTATGGTTCTCTGTAGGGTTTTTTATGCTTAGCTGCCTACGTTGGAAAACCGCATTTTTATAGATGTTGGATACCACGCCTTTCTCTGTGGCTCCTCAAGGATTTTTTTTCCCCTCTATTTTTGTGCTTTATGTAGCTTTGCTCCATTTTGTCGCTCTTCTTTGTTCCTGTCCATTAATGCTCTAAATTGCTTATCAACAAAGTAAACACCAGGTCATGTTTAAATGTCTGTGGTTGATCCAAGATTGGATTGTCTTTGGCCATTACAGATTCTTGGCTTTGTGACTGACACAGAGAAGTAGGAAAAAGAACAAATTTACAGTATTTGCAGAAGATCAGACCTGCCACTCACTTTTATAGAGATAATGATGTAAGGTGTCTTATCACAGTCATGGAATCCAAGTACGGGTTGGGTTGGATTGGGTTGGAAGGGACCTCAAAGCCCATCCAGTTCCACTCCCTCTCAGGGATAGGGATGCCTTCCACTGGATCAAGTTGCTCCAAACCACATCTAACCTGGCCTTCAACACCTCCAGGGACGGAGCAGCAACAATTTCCCTAGAGAATCTGGCCCAGTGTCTCACCACCCTCACAGGAAAACATTTCTTCCTAAGATTTCATCTCAATCTCACCTCTTTCAGCTTCAAAACCATTCTCCCTCAGCCTGTCCCTGCAATCCCTGATCAAGAGTCCCTCCTGAGCTTTCCTGTATCTCCTTTCAGTACTGGAAGCTGCTCTAAGGTCACCTCAGAGCCTTCTCTCTGTCCCTAGTGTATAAGCTCACAAGGCTTGGACTCCTGCTGATGATGGGAGACTTTCTGGGGGGTTGGAACTAGATGATCTTTAAGATCCCTTCAAACCCAAACTGTTCTATGATTCTGTGATTCTTCTAGGCTGATCACAGTCAATGCTCTTCCTAAAGCTGTCAATATATAACCTGAGTAAACCACCACTAGTCAATGATTATCTCTATTGTACAGTTATTTAAAGCCTAATTCTCCATGAGCAAACAGGGGTCAGTGAGGGCAAGACCTCAGCGACCTTGCTGTTTGCTCTATATCGATAAATAGGAAGGAAAACCTTAATACTTAAAGTGTCTCTGCCAAGGACACCTAAGCTGTAAATCAGAGAAGAATCCTGTTGGGCTGTTGTTTTCATAGAATCATAGAACAACCAGGTTGGAAGAGACCCACGGGATCATCGAGTCCAACCGTTAAGGACTTTTTCTTAAGGACTCTTTACAAATTCACAGTAAAAGGGAAAGACAGTGGCGTCATTCTGAGAAGTTCAGTCCTTTTTAAGTGGTTAAAGAGGTTAATATCAATTATTCTGTAGCCAAGAGAGCTTGAGAGTCCCTTCCTCAAGACTGCAAAGAAGATCTCTCCTGTAAAACCCAGTAATATATGCAATTTATTTTCACAGAGGATGGGTTAAAAAGGTTGGTTAAAAAGTCAACTTCAAGCCAGAAACATAAGAAAATACTTTATCCTTCTAGGTCTGTCTGTCTGTCTGTTCCACAGATCCTTCAGGATCCAAAACCCAACAGCAAAGCTCTGTGAAAACCTTTTCTGGGGTGCCTTTTGTTCTCCTGGCTCCTCCAATTTTGCTTTTGACTGGTTTTAAGGTCGGAATGGTCCCCACAGCCTTCCCTCACTTCTGGAGTGGTGTTGATGGAGTGGAATTATTTAAAGTCCCACCACTAAATCTCTTTGTGAAGTTTTTTTTTACTGTTGTTACTTCCTTGTACAAACAAAATCAATTAAAATCAAGGCAAGGAGTTGGCAGAATGGATATTAGAAATCTATGCGTTTTCAGGATGGAATTTTGTACTTTGATGACTGGTGTACGGTCACATCGACAAGTTAATAGTCATCACGGATTAATTAAGATTGGAAGGTATTTGTTGTATTTGTGGAGTCCCTGGTCATACCACCACCTGAAAGCTGGTCTAGTTTTGAAGTCAGACCCAAATTCACAATCACTTACAAGACCTTTTTTTTCCATTCTGAATTTCCAAAAGAGCCTGCTTGTCAGTTAACTGTTTATTAGAGCCACCATATCATTGTTGATGGACTTTGAGGTCCCTTCCAACCCAAACCATTCAGTGATTCTAAAGCAACCTCTAGGAAAACTAATAGAGAAATCAAACTTCTCTGAAGTCATCTTCCTCACCAGTTTATCAGGAAAGGTCAGATCTCATCCCTTCTGGCTCACGTACAGTAGCTCCTTTATTTACTCTGAGTCAGACTGCAGAAATCATATTTATTCTGTAGTTCTGGCACAACTGCGGATACCAGCGTTAGGAAATTCTAGCAGCCAAAATTCAGGATTTCTAATTTGTGGGAAATTTTGTCATTTGGAAATTCGCTTTTATTCTGACTAAGAAAATAAAATTCTTTCCTTCATTATTGCCTCTGACTGGAAATTTTGACCAAAAAAAAAGCTACTTTGGAAATATTGACGGGATGATTGTTCAAGTTAGTGGAAATCTGCACAGTTTGTGAGGCAGATAGTTTCAATAATTGAAGTAGAGGTCCTTCAGATGTGTTCTTCATCTTTTATTGCTCAGAAGTATCTTTCTTATCATGAAATACAACTTATAATAAAAGGTGAGAGAAGAAATAATAGAGGCTGCTCTTAGAGTTCAACTGGTTGCCAGTTCCTGTCAGCAGAAGCCAAGATAAAGTGTTCCACCAGATAAAGTCAATGATGGGTTGAAAGCAGACCTGAGGATGACTTGGGATGTTGGGGGATGAGAAACTCAACATGAGCTGGCAACGTGTGCTCGTAACACAGAAATCCCCCATGTCCTGGGCTGCATCCAGAGCCACGTGGCCACCAGGGCCAGGGAGGGGATCCTGTCCCTCTGCTCCACTCTGGGAGACCCACCTGGAGTTCTGGGTCCAGCTCTGGAGTCCTCAGCACAGGGAGGACATGAAGCTGGTGGAGTGAGTCCAGAGGAGATGATTTAAGGGCTGGAGAACCTCCTGTATGAGGAGAGGCTGAGAGAGTTGGGGTTGTTCAACCTGGAGAAGCAAAGGCTCCAGGAAGACCTTAGAGCAGCTTCCAGTAGGGAAAGGGGCTCCAGGAAAGCTGAGGAGGGGCTCTTGATCAGGGAGGGCAGGGATAGGATGAGGAGGAAGGGTTTTCATTAGAAAGAAGGGAGTTGGAGATGAGATCTTAGAAAGAAACGTTCTCACTGAAGGTGTTTAGGGTCTGGCCCAGGTTGCCCAAAGGAGCTGTGGCTGCCCCATCCCTGGAAATGTTCAAGGCCAGGTTGGATGGGGCTTGGAGGAACGTGATCCAGTGGGAGGTGTCCCTGCCCATGCAGAAGGGTTGGAACTAGATGATCCTTAAGGTTGCTTTCAACACAAACCATGCTAGGATTCTATGATCATCTGGCTGCCACACTGCACTTCAGAAGCTCAGGGGTCCTCCAGACAATTTCTTCATACAAATATCAACCACAAAGAGGGCTGATGAGAAACTCTGCAACCACAAATTCCTGAGTATGTTCATCCAACTAAGCATCTGTATTTCCAGAGATGGTGAACAAGAAGGTGGTATTCACCTGGATAAACAAAACAAAGCAAAATGGTCTCAGATTGCACCAGAGAAGTTTCAGATTAGACATCTGGAAGCGTTTCTTCACCAAAAGGGTCCTTGGGCACTGGCAGAGGCTGCGCAGGGAGGTGGTGGAGTCGTCATTCCTGTAGATGTTTAGAAGATAGGTTAGATGAAGCGCTCACGGATTCGGTTTAGTAGTGGGCAGGTATGTTTGGACTTGATGATCTCAAAGGTCTTTTCCAATCAAGCAATTTTATGATTCTATGAAAAAAAAAAAAACCCGTAAGAAAAAATAACCCAACAACTTGTGACCCATCCAGCTCCCAGAACGATGCTGTTTGCAGTTCCCCGTTAAAACCTTGTCACGAGTAATATTTCTCAGCTAGCGTGGGAAGACCGTGATCTAAAGCCTGTTGAAGTAAGGAAAAGGACTCCCATTGACCTCAGCAGGCTCAGTTTCATCCTCCGAGCCCAGGAGAACTCCAGCTGCGGTTTAGAAACTGCTGGTGGTCCATGTGCCTGCGGTGACTGCATCTGGGCCATAGAAACACATTAATGCTGAAGACATATGAGCTACCAAGCCTGAATTTCCCAAGCTTCATTGGGTGTGCAGTGGTTTGCAAGAAAATTTGAGGGTTGGCAGGGTCCTTCAAGAAAAAGGTTGGGAATTAGGGATCTGGTACCTTCTCTGAAGGCTTTTTACATAGAGCATGTGCCAGGAGTGTTCCATGTGTTCTGACAATGATTTCTCTGAGGCTGGGCATAGCTCCTTGACCTCGTTCCAGTGTCTGCTTTCCTAGAAATCCTTTATGGAGCTCTAGGGAGCAGATAAAACCGAGACCTGTAGCCTAAACCAATCCGTCTCTTTCCACCAGAGCATTGATCGACTTTTATTTCTTTGTTAATTCATTTTCTCTTCCCTTCCATGGGGCGTTTAAGCCATAGATAAATATTCTGGCCAATTGTTTTAACCTCCTCTTCCCTAATTAGCAGTGAATGAACTCCTCATCACCCTTTACTCCATGAAGGGTAAATTACCTCATGCCCAGTCGCCTCGGAGTGAAAATCCCCTGCTGTTACAACATCTCCCTTTTACAGGAATACTGGTTAAAGCGAAGAATTTCCTCTCATAATCTTCACACTGAACTTCCCCTGTTTGGCTCAAAGAGACTTTTAGAGGCAAAGATTTCAGCCCACAAGTTCACCCTGGGACAAAACCCAAACCAGTCAGATTTTTACCATCTCGAGTGCCATGTCCACGCATCACAACTGGGGTCCAATATTTCAGCAGTGGTCTCAGAAATACCAGAGAGACCATGAGTGCTGTATCCACCAGGTCCACGCTTACACGTCCAAGCGCTTCATTAACCCTCACCCGCAGCTCTGTAGAGCCATTCCAACACCGCAACCCCAACCTGGTCGGGGTTGTTGCTTTCCAGGACGCCGTCTCCAATCTCATTCTTCATTTCCCGATGATTGGCCATGACTTTGGCTGCGTTAAAACCATAGACTGTGCAAACGAGCCGCCCAAGCAAGTCATCCAGACCTGTTCCTGATGATTTTCATCACTTCAATGTGAACTATGGATAGTGCCAGCAATAATTTTCCACTTTTCTTGCAGGTATAAAAGACGTTGAGAAAGGTGTTGGATTACACTGGGTAGGGGTGGATTGAATTGGGACCCCATTTGATGTGTATTTTAGGCAGATTATGAGTCCCTCCATGCAGTTATTTTCTGGGATCTATCAAGTCATCAGTTTGAGACCATTCAAGAGTCTGATTTTAAGTCCTGTAAGTGATGTCTTTGAAAATTATTCCCCTTTTCTCCCTGTTTCCCTTCCCCACCAGAGGTTTCTTATGCAACACAGCAATGTAAAGAAATGATTCAGCATTTAGAGTAACACGGATGGATGGAGAACTTCATCAGGAGCTGGGAATGAGCAGTAGGCGCTGGGAAACTGCTCTGCTGAGGATGAGTTGGTTTCCCTTGGCATCTCACCTGCTTTTAGAAGTGCCAGATTCTTCTCGTTTTTTCCTTCTTCAGCCTTTTCCCTGCTGGATTTCGCAATGAATGCCAAGTTAAATTTTCAAATCGCTGTGATGCTATGGAGGGGCAGGAGAAATGTCTCTGGTGAGATGGAGCGTCTTTTAAAATGACTTTTGTTTCTCTTTAGTGAAAATGAGCACTGAGGAGAGAGTTGGAGCTGTTCAGCCAGGAGACGAGAGGATTCCCAGGAAACTTTAGAGCAGCTTCCAGTACCTGAATGGGGCTACAAGAAAGCTGAGGAGGGACATCTTGCAAAGGCTTGGAGTGGTGGAACAGGGGTGAATGGCTTTAAATTGGAAGAGGGGAGATTTAGACTGGGCATAAGGGGGAAAGTTCTTCATGCTGAGGGTGGTGAGGCACTGGAACAGGTTGCTTAGGGAATAGGAAGGTGTGGCTGACCCATCCCTGGAGGGGTTCAAGGGCAGGTTGGATGGAGCTTTGGGCAGTCTGGTCCAGTGGGAGGTGTCCCTGCCTATCACAGAGGGGTTGGAATTAGATGTTCTTTAAGGTTCCTTCCAACCCAAACCATTCTATGATTCTATGATTCCACTATCTTCTCCTTTCACCACTCCAAAATCAGACAGCACACTGAAACTTTAGATGTTCCTTCCTCAGACTCCCATCCACACTAAACACTCCTCCATGAGGCACTTTCAACATGGTGCCACCTGGAAAGGAAGAAATAAAATAAAATAAAATAAAATAAAGCCTCAACTCTGCTCTTGAATAGGGAAAAAAGTCCCAATTTCAGATTCATTCTAGGCAAAATGCCTTCTTGTAGCAGAAGCCCTGTGAGATGAGTCATCTGTGTGGTGTTGGACACTGTGTACATGACAGGGAGGAGAGGATTTCTCTCCAAGGTTGACTGGCAGGTCAGTTTTGCTTCAGGCAAGGCCCTGCCAAGTTCCATTTTGCTCCTTCTGCTGCATGTGTGGGGTGGGAGTGCATAGAGAAAGGGTAAAGGTCTGTGGGCTTCTAATTCCAGAGCCTGATGCAGAAACTCCCTGATGGGAGTAGGACAAGGGGAAAAGACCTTCATGCCTGGTTCCAGGAAAGCAAGGATCTTCCAGTTGAGGTTAAGCACATCCTGTGAGCATGGATCTTCTTCTTTTCTTGGACTTCTATGAAAACTAGAACGATAAAATAGAATCATAGAATCACCAGGTTGGAAGAGACGCACTGGATCATCGAGTCCAACCATTCCTACCAATCTCTAAACCATGCCCCTCAGAACCTCAAAATTGGCTCATGGTTTCCATGAGAATCCACCATTTGAGCATCATGATGTTAACGATCTACTTCTGCTCAGTGTTTAATGATGATCAGCTGTAAAAAATGACAAGATGACCAGAAAATGAATGTGTAAATAATGTGATTGTCTAAGCTGTCACTTAAAGGACATTTAGGAGAGTCGGGTGGAGTCCTGACCACTAAGAGTCTCAGTTTCAGACACTTCTATTTGTCAGATGCCCAAAGAGCTGATGACCACTTCAAAACTTCATTTCATTGGGGTTCTCTACCCATACCAGCAAGGAAGAGGATATAGAATCATAGAATTACTGAATAGTTTGGGTTAGAAGGGACCTCAAAGCTCACCAAGTTCTAACCCCACTTCCATGGGCAGGGACATCTCTTATTGGAATTGGTTGCTCCAAAACCCATCCAACCTGTCCTTGAACACCTCCAGGGATGGGGCAACCACCCTATCCCTCCACTTTTTGATCAAGAGCCCCTTCCCAGCTTCCCTGGAGTCTCCTTCTGTACCAGAGGCTGCTCTAAGGTCTCCCTGGAGCCTTCTCTTCTCCAGGCTGAACAACCCCAGCTCTTTCAGCCTGTCCTCATAACTCAAGAAATAAGCAGGGAAGTTTCCTACCACCTCGACTGAAGACCTGAGACTGAGCCCTTCTTCTTTTCTAGTATCTGAAGTCCTTGTACGAATGCTCCTCTTTACACGCAGGGTTGCTCTCAGGGCAGAGACCAAACATGGAACAGAACACAAGCAGATTGTCCTGTTTACTAAGAATAATTAGATTTCAAGGACTTTCCAAAGATAACTGAAGTCTAAGTCACATTCTTGGCACATGGTTCAACCAAGATGAGGGTTGCCAGCTTTGCACCAAGCACAAATAGAGTCTGAAAGTGAACTACCTGTTCTGGAGAAAATTGAAAGGGATGGAAACAGTGTGTGACCTGTTAGATACTGTGACTTCAGTGATAAATCACTCGGAGGTTACGCGGGATAGTGCTTAAGCTAATTCTGTTAATTTGTGCCCTTCTATTAACTACTCACAGCTCATTCTGGCTGAAAAGCAGGAGCTGTTCATTCTTGCCAGGGAAGCTTGGAAGGAGAAGAGCTGAAATGATTCCAAAGGAGCCATAGGGAAGGAATAATATTGAATGTATCTGTGTTGTACTGAGAGAGAGAGAGACTTGAGATGTCAGCTTCTGCTGGTCGTGCTCGCCAAAGCATGCAAACAGTTGCCATAGAATCATAAAACCTCTTGGTTGGAAGAGAACTTTGAGATCATCAAATCCAACTGTACCTGTCCACTACTAAATCAGATCCCTGATCTGTACATCTACCCACCTTTTAAACCCTTCCAAGGATGGGGACTCCACCACCTCCCTGCGCAGCCTCTGCCAGGGCCTGAGAACCCTTTTGGTGAAGAAATTTTTCCTGATGTCCAAGCTGAGCCTGTCCTGGTGCAGCTTGAAGCCATTTCTTCCTGTCTGACTGCTTGTGACGTAGAAGGGACATCCAACCTCCTTTCGGGCAGTTGTACACACTGATAATGTCTCCCCTCAGGCTCCTTTTCTCCAGACTAAACAACCCCAGGCCCTTCAGCTTCTCTTCAGGACTCTTGTTCTCCAGATCTTTCCCCAGCCCCGTTCCCTTTCTCTGGATGTGCTCCAGCCCCTCAATGTCCTTCTTGGAGTGAGGGACCTAGAATTGAACCCAAGATCTGACGTGCATCTTCACCAATTCCGAGTACAAAAGTCTTTTCCAACCAAGAAATTCCATCATCCTATGATTTCGTGCAGGTCATTAACTGTTATGGGAGGAGTCACTAGATGGCAATGTTACCCATGCTCACCAGGGCAAGCTCCTTTGACCAGCCCATGCAGGCTGGGTTGTGTTTTTTTAGGATGAAGAAATGCAGTTTGGCACCAGGGCTGATTGTGGGGCAGCCTTTAGAGGGAGGCCATGGCAAGCAGCACAGAATTTGTTCCCTGTTTAAGTTGTTGAAAGACAATTCTTAAAAAGAACACGTTTGGTGTGTTGGATGAACCCTTCCAGAGCACCAGGTTGATCAAGATCGTGACTTTTTCAAGACCAGAGTTCAAATATAAGAACTAAATGGAACCAAATTAGCCTAGATGCCCTCTCATATAATTATTTCTCCATTGGGAGGGAAATGCTTCATTTTTCTCTACCCCTTATGCTGCATCTATTAGAGTACATAAAACTGGGCCAGAGCACAGGAACTGGGTCACTGGGTTTCTTGCATAGCCCGAAGAGTCCCTGGTCACCTCCAGGCCAAGATAATGAGCTCATTCAGATGCCACTAAGGCTTGAGAGTAGAGCCTGTGCAAACTTCATGAAGTTCGATAAGACTAAGTGCAAGATCCTGCAACCCTGAACACAGCTACAGGCTGGGCAGAGAATTGATTGGAGCAGCCCTGAGGAGAAGGGCTTGGGGTGTGTGTGAATGAAAAGTTCAACATGAGCCAGCAACATGCACTCACAGCCCAGAAAGCCAACCAGGTCTTAGGATGCATCCAAAGCAGCCTGGCCAGAAGGATCAGGGAGGGGATCCTGCCCCTCTGCTCTGCTCTTGTGAGACCCCACCTGGACTCCTGTGTCCAACCCTGGAGTCCCCAGCACAGGTAGGACATGGAGCTGTTGGAGTGAGTTCACGAGACCACAAAAGTGATCTGAGGGCTGGAGCCCTTCTGCTACAAAGACGGGCTGAGAAAGTTTGGGTCATTCAGCCTAGAGAAGAGGAGGCTCGGCAGAGACCTTAGGGCATCTTCCAGTATGGAAAGGGGGTCCAGGAAAGCTGGGGAGGGATTCTTGATCAGGGAGGGCAGGGACAGGATCAGAGAGGGGGAGGAGGGACGATGACACAGTTTTCAGATGCAAGATGGGAGATTGAGATGAGATTTTAGGAAGAAATCTTTTATTGCTACATGTGGAGGCCCCGGTCCATGTTGCCCAGAGAAGCTGTGGCTGCCCCATCCCTGGAGGGGTTCAAGGCCAGGTTGGATGGGGCTTGGAGCACCTGATCCAGGGGAGGGTGTCCCTGCCCATGGCAGGGTGTTGGAGCAGGGGGTGGGACTGGATGGGCTTTGAGGTCCCTTCCATACCAAACCATTCTATGATTTTATGACTCTGATTCCCACACTGTTCTTGAACACATTTTTCAGAGCTAGCACAGACCAGGGACAACATCTTCAGCCAGTCTGGATGCAGCCACCCTGCCTCAGAAAGCAAGAGTTTAATCACACAGATGTAATAATTCCATGACAGTGGGTCCCACCTGTGAATGGTCCCAGTTATATTTCATCCATTAGCCTTAATGCCTGAAATCAGAATGGTTTGTGTTGGAAGGGACCTTAAATGGAGCAAAGAAAAAGGTGACCACTTTATGGAGGACCTGTGGCAGATTTTGAGTATGCAGAATGAGACAGAAGGTTATTGCGTGATAGCCACTGAGGCTCTGGCCATCTGCCTATGTCCCTTTCTTAGGTGTTTTAAATTATGAAGCCTCTCCAAGGTAGATGGAGGAACAATTCTGCTGCTATCCCAGCTGCTGTCATGAGATGAAACTTGATGTATCCCAGCAGCAGTTTGGTGGAAAACTTATATTCCTGACAGAAGAAATTATTCCATAATGAAATTAGATGAGGAATTCAGCTTCACGTGGGGACCACTGGTATCTGCGTCTCCACAGAATGTAAATCTAAACTCCTGCTAATTTCTCCAAGTCCTGCTCTCCTGAGGGGGAAAGGGCCTCTCTCATCCTGTTTACTTTTCCCTAATTATCTCATTTGTTCTGTGTTTACTGAGGGATTGGGTTCTCAAAAGGCCAGTCTGAGACATCGCAATATTACCAGAATGGCCCTTGATTGAAGAGGCCCTGAGCAGACCGAAGCAGAGGATCGGATGGCAGAGATGGGGATATGCTAATTACCCACAAGAATGTGAGGGTTTGAAACACCAGCCAAGGAGCTGGGTCTAAGGGCATGGAAAGAGAGCCACGATGTCATGGAAAGACAAGGCGGGACACACAAAAACTGGGAAGCTGTGTGAAGCTCATGTGTGAACCTCAATTCCTCTCTTGTGAGACCTCATCTGGAGTATTGTGTCCAGTTGTGGAATCCTCAGCATAAGAAGGAGATGGAGCTGTTGGAATGGGTCCAAAGGATTCCATAAAGATGTTCTGAGGGCTGGAGCACCTGTGCTCTGAGGCTGAGAGTGTGGTTTGTTGAGCCTGGATGACAGAAGGCTCCAGGGAGACCTTACAGCAGCTTCCAGTGCCTACAAGAAAGGCAGAGAGGGACTTTTCTCAAGGGTCTGTACTGATTGGACAAGGGGGAATGGTTTTAAATTCAAAGGGGGAAGACTTAGATTAGACTTTAGAAAGGAATTCTTCATGCTGAGGGTGGTGAGGCCCTCAGGTTCCCAGGGAAGCTGTGGAAGCTCCTGCTTTAGACACGTTCAAGGCCAGGTTGGATGGTGCCTTGAGCTGCCTGGTCCAGTGGGAGACGTCCTTGCTTATGGCAGAGAGTGTGTGGAAATGAATGGATTTTTTGGTCCCTTACAATCCAAACATTCTGTGATTCTATGATATTTCCCTACCTGTGCAAGCACATCAACCAAGGAACAGCCTCCAGAGAGCACAGCCTGGAGCCCTCTCCTTTCCAATTAGGGTCCCTCACATGATGCAAGGTGCATTTGAGTCTCCTGATCTAGCACAGATGAGAAACATGATGCATCTCTGAGCACAAGCAACAACCTATCATAGAATCGCTAGGTTGGAAAGGACCCACCGGATCATCGAGTTCAACTGTTCCTATCAAACACTAAACCTGAGTTCAGGAAGAGCAAAATATGCTTAAAAGATGCAACCCAGTCATTGTGTGACCAATATCCTTCCGAGGCTGATCTGCATAAGCATGGCCATACTGGTTTTCTGAACACCTTGTGCACCAGGGTTGTTTGCTCTAAGGCAAACCCCTGGTAGCTTGGCTCCTGTGTTCTGGTGTCTTTTTGTATGACACCTCAGAAACAGCTTTGTAGTGGTTCTCCAGCCACTTTCTTTCAGTGCAGTTGCCTCATCTTTACTTCCCCTTGCATAACTGTGAGATTCACTGGCCCATCCGTGAAATATCAGAGGAGTGGATGGTTGCAAGAGGAAATCTAGTCCAACCACATTCACGGTGGTTTGGATGTCTTGGATTCAAGTCATAGGCTTGCTAAAGGCTTGTTGAGCAACTCTGGCTAAGCAAGAGGGACAAGATTCACCAAGAGAAATGAGGTCTCACTGCCCTCAGCGGTGGTCGTCGCAGCCCAGTAGTGACTGGATCTGGGAGTGAAGCTCAAACATCAGGCTGACCCTTTGTGGTTTTCAGGAGGGGAAGAAGACTCATCCCTGAACTGCCTGGTGCAGACTGACCCACAACCGCACTGGACCAACCATCTCCACAGCAAAGACCTTGGCCTGGGCGTTTGCTGGAACCTGCTGACTTTGACTCATAACTGGTGGGTTTCCTGGAGGTAGAGGGACAGCTTGGTGCAAAGCGCCCAAAATAATGATGAATCTGTCTTGCACCTCCCCAGTGTTTCTGAAGCATTGTGAGTGAGGCGTCTTCTGGTAGAAGATAGATATGCAGAGTAAGATGAAATGTAGGAGGCAGGTGGGGTAGTCCAGATGGGCAGTGTTGGAGGATTATCTTGGGGCATTAAGGCAAATTGGTGCAATATGCAAACCCCAGTGTCTGTTTGGTGTGAACTTAATAGATTTCTGGGGTCCTCAGCACAGGAAGGACATGGATCTGTTGCATTGAGTCCAGAGGAAGCCACGAAGATGATCCAAGGGCTGGAGAACCTCCCATCTGAGGAGAGGCTGAGAGAATTTGGGTTGTTCAGCCTGGAGAAGAGAAGGCTCTGGGGAGATCAGAGCAGCTTCCAGTATGGAAAGGGGCTCTGAGAAAGCTGAGAAGGGTCTCTTGATCAGGGAGTGCAGCGATAGGATGAGGAGGAATGATTTGAAGCTTAAAGAGGGGAGATTGAGATGAGATCTTAGGAAGAAATGTTTTCCTGTGAGACTAGTGAGGTGCTGGCCTAGGTTGCCCAGGGAAGTGGTGGCTGCTCCATCCCAGGAGGTGTTGAAGGCCAGGTTGGATGGGGCTTGGAGCAACCTGATCCAGTGGGAGGTGTCCCTGCCCATGGCAATGGGTGGGACTGGATGGTCTTTAAGGTCCCTTCTAACTCATTCCATGATTCTATGATTCTTAGTGGAATGACCTGCTTCCTCCACAAGGGAACCTGGGAATCAGCAGGTTTCCTGCAGTGCGGACAATCAGTGGAGCAGGGCTCTGCAGCAAAGCAGGTCTTACCCAAGAAATATATACTTAGGCTTTCTATGTAATGAAACAAGAATCAACACAACCCCTTTGCGTTAGAGCCTTGACCGCATTACATCCAAGAAACAGAAGATGTGGATTCAAGTCTTTTCTTGCTCTGAAGGAGACCAAGCCCAAAGCTACCCATTTTTACACACATACTTTACTTTTTCTCATGCCTGGGAGAGAGGGGGATGTGAACAGGTATGATGAATTCTGCACATAAAAGAAAGCAGACCTGTACAAGAACCCCAGGTGCCTCCTCAGGACCATGAATCACACAAGCCCAGCTCCCTCTTAGAATCCAATCTTTCCTTGCTCTCCTTCTTGTTTTCCGAGTCTCACGCAACTGGCAAGGCAGTGGGCTCACTGACCAACTTGGCATAGGAAATCAAGTCAGGAATATTGCTCTGCTCTCAGCAACTGGAGCACAGCCAGGATTCCTGCTCCTGTTGTCCTTATGAATCTAGAAGAAATAAAATATCTCCATGCTTCTATTTCTCCATTTGTGGAAGAGATGTAAGCTGCTCCAGGAGGGAACAGAGACTGATTTCACAAAAAAAACACAGAGTGAAGGGCGATATTTTATTATTTTTCTTTAATCTGAATTAAATTTCTGTCATTTGGGTTTCAGAATTCAGTCCTACCAAATGCCCACAGTAAAGTCCAGGTCATAGAATCATAGAATCATAGAATAATAGAATAGCTTGGTGGGAAAAGACCTTTGAGATCATTGTAACAGTCCACTGCTTAACCACATCCCTGAGCACCTTATCTACCCAGCTTTTAAACACCTCCAGGGATGGGGACTCAACCACCTCACTGGAAAGTCTGTTCAAGGGCTTGAGAACCTTTTCCATGAGCCAGTTTTTCCTGATGTTTGATCCTGAGGCCCACATCAGGTAGAACTTACAGCAGAAATATTAGTAACCATTTTCTTTGTGCATGTTAGGTCTGTGCGCACAGGAAGACCAAGCATACACCTGCCTGAATGAAGAAGCAAAACCATCTTCACTCTTTTGCTGGAAGAAGGGAGTTGTTTCCATATCCTTACACTTTCATAGAATCATAGAATCACAGAATCACCAGACCCATCCGATCATAGAGTCCAACCATTCCTATCAAACACTAAACCATGTCCCTCAGGAACCCTTTCCAGCAACTCGGGGTCCTTTCCTAAGCCAACAGGGCCCTGGTTTGTTGTCGGCATTGTCAGGAATCCCTCAAATACAAACAGAGCAGAACATCAGCAAGAAAACACAAGACAATAGTCTGTAGGTCTGGGTGGGCTGTTCATTCCAGTGACGGTAATTTTAAAGTCTAGGATCTTCAAGGCCAGCTCTCTGCTTTTGCAGTCACCACCTCATAAAGTTTGCAAGTTCCAGGAATTCATTTATTTGCTCCCCTTGGAGAACCGGTCCAGAATCTTATTGCTCCAGTGGTTAAAAAACATCTTCCACTTTCCAACCTAAATTTATTCATGACCAGTTTATCCCTATCTGTTCCGGTGCCAACGCTGTCTTTAAGTTTAAATAGCTTTTCTCCCTTTCTGGTGTTCAGCTCTCTTTCTATTTATAGTGTGTGATCGTATGTGCTCCAAGCCTGTGTTTTGCTGAGCTAAACAAGTCGAGCTCTTTGAGTCCCCCAAACAGGGCACTCCCTTCCTCTGATGCTCATCGTCGCCCTTCTCTGCACCTGTTCCAAGTTGAATTCATCCTCTTTAAACATGATGAGCTAAAATTGAACTTCGGAATCCAGCAGCTTTGTGTAATGCCACTAACTGGAACATCAGGCTAGAGATGGCCCCTCTCATAGAATCAGAGAATGGTTTAGGTTTGAAGGCTCGTGCAGTGCCACAAGCTTCCCACAGACAGGGACAACTCCCTCTGGATCAGATATTCAAAGTCCTATCCAATCTGGCCTTGAACAGCGCCACGGATGGAGCCTTCATTGCCTCCCTGGCAGCCTCACCAACCTCACGGGAAAACATTTATTCCTGAGATCTCATCTCAATCTCCCCTCATTCCTTTTAAAACCATTCCCTCTCATCTAATCCCTGCACACCTCAATCAAGAGCCCTTCCCTAGCTTTCCTGGAGCTCCTTGCAGTACTGGAAGCTGCTCTAAGGTCTCCCAAGACCATTCCTTCCTCTAGGCTGAACAACCCCTAACTCTCTCAGCCTGCTCTTTTAGGAGAGGTGCTCTAACATTTTGGATCATTTTTATAGTCCTTCTCTGGACCCACTCCAATAGTTCCATGTCCTTCTTGTGCTGAGAGCTCCAGAGCTCTAGAACTCCATGTGGAAAATCATCCTGCTTGTGTTGGTCCAGCTCTGTATCCACTTTGCCTCTTCTGCAGTTGATGCAATGATCCCCAAGGCCCTGACCACACGATGCAAGCAGGTCTATCTAATGTGCTATCTGAACCATGTTAATCCTGGAGTGAACTGTTTTCCTTCCCACACCAAGGTCTCCTTAAAAAGGAAATAAACCATTTTGATCTATACTAGATGAAAATATGTGATATGGGATCTTTGGGGGCAAGGTACTAGTGCAAAAATAGTGTTTGATAGGAATGGTTGGACTCAATGATCCAGTGGGTCTCTTCCAACCCGGTGATTCTATGATTCTATGAAAAAGGGAAAGGAACCAGTTTGACAACCGTGATGCACAATATCATCTCAGAGTTCCCTTCACTACAAGCAGACATCTCACATGACGCTGAAAATGGGTGAAAGTTGGAGAAGCTGTTTCCTCCTCGCCGTAAAACTGAAAGCAAGTCCAAGAAGCCTGGAGAAGTTCATGGCACAAGTCCCAGCGATGGGGAAAAAATGCCACAGTCTTTACAGCTGAACCATTTAACATGACTCACTCCAGTGACTCATCGGAGCAAAGCCAGGTTCAAGAGTAAAGGAAGAAGAGTTGCCACCTTTTTCCCTTCATTCTCCCTCAGTCTTGTCCCCAGAAGAGGCTCAGAACTTCTCATAAGTGGCATGAAAAGTATGTTACAGGTGCTATAAGAATTTCCTTCTGCTTAAAAGGCAGGGACTTCTGTTCCATCTGCTGCCACCACCAGATCTCAAAATATTTAGACATTAGGAAGAAATTCTTCACAATGAGGGTGGTGAAACACTGGTACAGGCTGTCCAGGGAAGTTGTGGATGCTGCTTCCCTGGAACTGTGAGCTTGGATGGGGTCTTGAGTAGCTTGATCCAATGGGAAGTATCACTGCCCATGGCAGGGGGTTGGAACTTGATGGACTTTGAGGTCCCTTCCAACTCAAACCATTACATGATTCTATGATGTAGTTTGGGTTGGAAGGGACCTTAAAGATCATCTAGTTCTATCCCCATTGTGATGGGCAGGGGCACCTCCCACTGGACCATAATGCCCAAGGCCTGACTCTCATCAAAGGAACTTCTCTCTCTTTCCATCTTCGGCTCTTGAAAAGAAATGTTTCTTTGAATATTCTCCTTCTCTGTGTTGTTTATTCCCCCCTTCAATGCTTCACTTCTTCACTTAAGAGGCTACAGGCGATCGGGGATGTAATACACAGAGCTCAAGGAAATTGCAAGTGACTCAAAAGGATGCAGAACAATTCATCTAAACAACTCGGCTCCTCGCTGCAACTTTTTCCATAGTGAAAGCCACATGGCTCTGGAAACCCCACCAAATGCTGAAAGGGATGGAAAGAAATGACAAATATCTTATGAACTTCTTGCTGGCCTGGCACTAGAAACTGTCAGGGGCCAAATGAGGGTCACAGGGGATGCAGCCAGCTCTGGCGCAGAGCAAGCAGCTCACTCACAATGATATTTATGGGATACAGGAGTGGTTGAGTCCTCCTTCATTGCTCAGCTGTCTCTTGAAGAAGATTCAAGTGTCCAAGAGATAGAATGGAGTGGTTGAGATACCTTCCACTTTTGCAGAAAGACATGGGATCATATGAGAAACAACTTATTCCTCTGTTTCTCCATCAGTAAATTGGAGAGATGAATCTCCACTCCTATATGAAAAGAGAAATGATCTGGAGACAAATGGAGTGACTGGAAAGAGTCTGCAGAGACATCAATGGAAAGGAGTATTTTCTGATATCGGAGTAAGGGTTAACTCATAGAACCATAGAATAGTTTGGGTTGAAGGGACCTTAAAATCCATCCAGTTCCAACCCTGTGCCATGGGCAGAGACACTAATTGTGAAGAATTTCTTCCTAATGTCTAGTCTAAATCCTCCATCTTCCAATTTAAAGCCACCCCCCTCATCCTGTCACTTCAGGCCTTTGTAAAAAGTCCCACCCCAGCTTTCTTGGAGCCCTTTCAGGTACTGGAAGGCTGCTATAAGGTCTCCCTGGAGTCTTTGCTTCTCCAGGCTGACAATCCCAACTTGCTCAAGCTTATCTCATGGCAGAGATGCTCCAACCCTCACATTATCTTTGTAGCCCTCCTCTGGAACATTATAGAGCAATTATTCTGCTTATTTTCAAGCTCTCTGGAGCCCATTCTGACCTTCCATGTGTCGGGCTGAGGATCATACCTTGGTCTAAGTTTCTTGGGTCTCTGAAGTTGTAGGGGGTTCTCTGCTCCGGAATGTCCTCTTGGAAGAGCAATTCGAATGTCAGGGTGCCAGCTGCCAGTATGAAAATAGCAGCATGGGACATATAGAAAACAGTTGAGGACCTTGCTGGGAGGTTTCCAATGCTGCGCAATTTTACTGAAAACGCAGGGAATGGTCTGATTTGTACCAGTTTTTATTGGCGTGAATGCAGGGAGTTATATTTAAAGAGAAACCAAAAAAAAAAAAAAAAGGAAAGAGGGAAAAGGATTAAAAGAAAAAGAGATGTGGACCTCACTGTTGTGTATTTGGTGGAATC
>WAAB01006934.1:0-11340 GCA_013389865.1 Piaya cayana
TCTTTGATTCTATGACTGTGGAAGGGCCAGCAGGTCCCAAGATCAGAGGCACGGCCAGCGCTGGCGCTCCTTGCTCTGATGAGAATCCACCACACACACAATGAGCTCCGGATCGCACAGGCTCAGGGATCAAACCCAGCTGGATAGTGATATGCAGGCGGCCACAGGTTGAAACCCACTATTACAAACCCTGCAGCAGCATCCTTGGAGCACCCTCCTCAGCAGAGCCCAAGACCTTGGAGAAGCTCTGGATTTGAAGCCTCCTGCCCAAAGCGCAGGCAGTAGTCCCCACGCACGGCACCTCCGCGTGCCCTCTGGCAAAGGGCAGCCACCCCGAGAGCACCCAGCGGGGCAACCTCCAGCATCTTTGGCTGTGGGTAGAAACCAGGCCTGACTGAAAAGACATGTCGTGCATGAAAAGCTCGACCACCACCCGCCTCTCCTCCTCATGAGGAGGCTGGAGCCAGCGTGAGAGGCAGCTGGATGACGACGGCGCCTTCCACCGCAGGGAGGCCCACGACGCCTTCGCCCCCAGCACCCCTTGTACGTCCCTTGGCCCTCACCCTTGGCATTGCTTGCACATCCCTTCACCTTCTCTCTCAGCATCCTTTGCACATCCCTGCGCCTTCCCCCTCGGCATCCCCTGCCCATCCCCTCTCCCTCGGCACCTCTTGCACACCCCTGTGCCTGCTCCCTAGGCGTAACCTTTGCACATACCAGCACCCTTGGCAACCCTTGCACATCCCTTCTTCCTTGCCCTAGGCTTCCCTTGCACATCCCAGTGCCTTCTCCTTCGGCATCCTTGTGCATCCCTGTGCCTTTTCCCTTGGCACTCCTTGCACACCCCAGCACCTTCTCCCTCCACGTCCTAGTGCATCCTTTCTCCCTCACCCTTAGCATCCCTTGCACACGCCTCCTCCCTCACTCCTGGCATCCTCTGCAAACCCATGAGCCTTCTCGCTCAGACCCCTGCACCTTCTTCCTTGGCACCCCTTGCACATCCCTTCATTCTTGGTGTCCCTTGCACACCTCTGTGCCTTTTCACTCAGCATCTTCATGCATCCCTGCACCTTCTCCCTCAGCACCCCTTGCACACCCCTGTGCCCTTGGTGTCCCTTGCACACCCCTCCCTTGGCATCCCTGGCACACCCTTGCACCCCCATCCTCCCTCAGCATGCCTTGCACACCGTTTGCACACCCCTTCTCCCTCAACATCCCCTGCACAGTCCTCCTCCCCTGGCATCCTTGCATCCCTCACACACCCTTGCACATCCTTGCACACCCCTCCTCCATCGACATCCCTTGCACACCCTTTGCATGCTTGTCCTCCTCCAGCAGCCTTTGCACACCCCTCCTTCTCTGGCGTCCTTGCATCCTTCGCATACCCTTGCACATCCCTCCTCCCTTGGTGTCCCCTGCACACCCTTTGCATGCTCGTCCTCCTTTGGCACCCCTTGCACACCCCTCCCTCCTCTGGCATCCTTGCATCCCTTGCACATCCCTCCTCCCTCAGCATCCTTTGCACACCCCTCCTCTATCGGCATCCCTAGCACACCCTTTGCACGCTCATCCTCTGTCAGCATCCCTTGCACAGGCTTCCTCCCTCAGCATCCCTAGCACACCCTTGCACACCCTTTGCACATCCCTCCTCCTTCGGCATCCCTTGCACGCCCCTTGCCTGCCTGTCCTCCCTCGTCACCCCTTGCACACTCTTCTCCCCTTGGCATCCTTGCATCCCTCACACACCCCTCCTTCCCCGGTATCACTGCATCCCTTGCACACCCTTTGCATGCTTGTCCTCCTTTGGCATCCTTCACACACTCTTCCTCCCCTAGCATCCCTAGCGCACTCTTTGCACGCTTGTCATCCTTCAGCACCCTTTGCACACCCCTCCTTCCTTGGCATCCCTAGTGCACCCTTTGCACGCTTGTCATCCTTCAGCACCCTTTGCACACCCCTCCTTCCTTGGCATCCCTAGCCCATCCTTGCACCCCTTTTGCACATACATCCTCCCTCGGCATCCCTAGCACATCTTTTGCACGCTTGTCATCCTTCAGCACCCTTTGCACACCCCTCCTTCCTTGGCATCCCTAGCCCATCCTTGCACCCCTTTTGCACACACCTCCTCCCTCGGCATCCCTAGCACATCTTTTGCACGCTCATCCTCCATCAGCATCCCTTGCACACCCTTTGCACACTTGTCTTCCTTTGGCATCCTTTGCACACACCTCCTCCCTCAGCACCCCTTGCACACCCTTCCCTCCTCGGTATCCCTTGCACACCCTTTGCACGTTCATCCTCCTTCAGCACCCCTTGCACATTCCTTCTTCCTCGATGTCCTTGCATCCCTCGCACACCCTTTGCATGCCTGTCCTCCCTCGGCACCCCTTGCACACCCTTTGCACGCTTGTCCCCCTTCGACACCCCTTGCACACTTCTCCTTCCCCTGTGTCCTTGCATCCCTCGCACACCCTTTGCACGCTCATCCTCCTTCCGCACCCCGTGCACACCCTTTGCTTGACTGTGCTCCTTCGGCACCCCTTGCACACTCCTCCTCCCCCCGGCACCCTTGCACACGCCTCCTTCCCCCGGCACCCCCGCAGCCCCCGCGTCCCCCGCCCGCACTCACCGAGCACCTGGCTGAAGAGCAGCTGCTCCAGGTCGCCCAGGACGGTGACGACGAGCTCGGGGTCGACGCGCAGGAAGGGTTTGTCGGCGGGGCCCGGCTCGGGGGCGGCGGGGGGCCCGGCGGGGGCGGCCCCCAGCGGTCTCACCTCGGCGCAGGGCCCGCGGGGGATGCGGCTCGGCCGCGCCGCCAGCAGCGAGTGCTCGGAGCGGGACAGGCTGCGCGACATCGCGGCGCCGCGCCCCACGCCGCCGCCGCCGCCCCCCGGGCTCCCCCGGGCCGAGTCGTCGCTCCAGCGCGGCTCGCAGAGCTGCCGCTTCTTCTCGGCGTCGGTGAGGAACGCCAGGTTGGTGAGCGACTTCTGCTTGCGGAGGTTGGAGGCGACGGGGGGCGCGGCGCGGCCCTCGGCGCTGCCGCCCAGAGCCTTGAAGACGCGCAGCTCGGCCCCGCGCGGAGCCGCCGCCGCCGCCCGCGCGCGCTTCGGCATCACCGCCGAGCCGTCCGGGCCGCGCCGGTAGCCGCCGCGCTCCTCCTCGCCCGCCTCCGCCTCGGGCAGGCTCTTGAGGTTTGCGCCCAGCATCCCCGCGCTGCGACCATTTAACCCGGCGGGCGCTGCTGCTGCTGCGGCTGCGGCTGCTGCGGAGACCGAGAAAGAGAGAGAGAGGGGAGCGCCGTTAGCGCCCGCCCCACCGGCGATGGGCGGAGCGGGACCGGGAGGAGGAGGCACCGCCCCGCCCTCGCCACTGCGCCGCCCGCCGCCCGCCGCGAAACAGCGGGACGGCAGAGGTGGGGGGGCAAACAAAAAGGGCCCGCCCGCCTCCGCGCGCGGCCGGCGCGGGAAACGGGGGGGAACGGGGAGGGCGGCAGCGAGGGCGCGCGACGGGGGCGGAGTCAGGAGCGAGGGGGCGGGATCGTGCTGGTAGTGGGCGGGGCTATGAGGGCAGGGGCGTGGCCATGAGGGGTAGGGCCGGGACCCCCCCGGGTTATATGGGACCCTGGGGTCAGAGGGGCTGTACGGGACTCCCAGGGCTATATGGGACTCCTGGGTCAGAGGGGCCGTGCGGGACTCCCAGGGCTATATAGGACCCTGGAGTCAGAGGGGCCGTGCGAGACTCCCAGGGCTATATGGGATACTAGGGCCAGAGGGACCGTGCAGGACTCCAGGGCCATATGGGACCCCAGGGTCAGAGGGGCTGTGCAGGGCCCCCAGGACTGCATAGGACCCCTGGTTCAGAGGGGCTATGTGGGACCCCCAGGGCTATATGGGACCCTGGGGTCAGAGGGGCTGTGTGGTAACCCAGGGACAGCAGGAGCATGCAGGACCCCAAGGACTATATGGGATGTCAGAGGCTGTGAGGCTGTGTGGGATCCCCAGGGCTATACGGGACCCCACGGGCAGCAGAGCCATGTGGGACCCCAGGCCTGTATGGGACCTTGAGGGCATCAGGGGTATATGGGACCTCAGGGCTAAGCGGGACCTTGGGGTCATGTGAGGCCCTGGGGACAGCAGGAACATGTGGGACCCCCAGGACTATATGGGATCTTGGGGGCATCGGGGGCATGTGGGACCTTGGGGTCATGCGGGACCCCAGGGGCATCAGAGCCATGCAGGACCCCCAGGACTATATGGGACCTCAGGGTCAGAGGGGCTATGTGGGACCTTGGGGTGATATGTGACCACAGGGGCAGGAGGAGCATGTTGGACCCTCAGGACTGTATGGGACCTTGGGGGCAATGAGGTGGTGAGGGACTCTGAGTATATTATGGGACTTAGGGGGCTGTGCAGCTGTGTGGGACCCCCAGGACTATATGAGACCTTGGGGTCAGAGGGGCCCCCAGGGGTACAAAGCTCCCCTTTCCTCCTGGTGGCACAGGAAGGACCAGGGGTGACCCTGGGAGCCCCCAAGGGACCCCATGACCCCAAACCCAGCAGGGTCTCCCCAGTGATCTGGGGGAATCAAGGGGTTGGGGGGAAAAGGGGGAGCAGGATCTGGTTATCATCAGTTTTCATTAATTACCCATCCCTCGGGAGGGGTGAATTAAGTCTATTTGGTGACCTCACGCAGGCTGCCATGGCAACCGCCGGAAAATATTGCATTAGAGCCCATCGCTCCGCTGCCGAGATAAGAGCTGGGAGAGCCAGCGAGCCCCCAGCCCGGCCCCCGCACGGCAGCCTGTGGGGGTGCTGAGGAGCCCCAAAAGAGCCCAGCTGGGATGGGACAGCAAAAGATGCCCCCAAACCCATATGTTTTGCACCGAAACATGCCACTGGGGCAGGATGCAGCTGCCCCGCTGCACCCCAAAGCCGCTGAGGTTTGGGGGAGCTGTTGGAGGCCTCACTGAGCTATGAGGGTTCCTGGGTGTAGGTCCCGCTGCGGGGGGCAAACTTGGGGGTATTGTATCGTTTGGGGGCTGGTGGGGTGACCCTGGGCCCCCCAGTGTCCCCCAACCCCTCCGGTCGGGCCCAGCAGAGCCCAAGAAGGCCGTGGGCAAGGGTGGAAGCGTGGAGCAAGGGAAAGGATCTGGCCCTTTCCCCAGCACCAAAACCCCCTCGGCCTCCTCCCAGACCTCCAGCAAGGCGAGCAGGGCAGCTGCACTGGGAACACACCAGCCCAGCTCGCTCCCCTCCTGCCTTCTCTGGAAAAATCCTCCCTCTACTGCTGGTTCCGTGCTTCCCAGACTGGGGCTCAGCGCTGAGCCCCATTACGCTCTGGCTGGGCTGGGCTGGGAGTCCCCGTGGCTCTGACCGACTTCTGATGCTTCGAATCACCCAGCGAAGCTCCCGGCTCTTTTTTTCCCCTTCCCTGCACATCCCTGGAGCATCCCTGCCATCCTCCACTGCCCTGGCAGCCGCCGTCCCAGCAGCCGTCCCCTCTGGATTTACCCCCAAAGCAAGAGCCAGAGGGGACCAAGGTGTCCCCAAGGTCGCGGGGGGCTCATGTGCCCCCCCAAGAAAGGGGAGCTGGCGCTGCCGTGGCACCTGCCTCTGCTCCAGCTCCCTGCCAGCCTCCTGGAAATGGGTCATTCCTGGAGCTCACTGGGAAACTGGGAAGAGGAGGGAAAGGAGTCACGCGGGGCCATGTCCCAGCAGCCACTCTGGAAGGGACAGAACCCCCATGCCGGAGCCGTAATAGATGCCAGCGTGACTCCAGTGCCTGGGCAGGCCACACCACAGGGTGTAGTTTTCTCCACCAGGGTCATGGCTGCAGCCGTGCCATCCCTAGGGAAGTTGGGGAATCTCCTGTTTGGGGGGTCCCCCTGCTGCCCCACTAACCTCCAGCCTCCAACGCGGGGCTGTGGGGGCTGAGCCCCAGCAGAAGCCTCTGTCCCCATCACCGTCACCCCCCCCAATCCCCAGCAAACCCCCTGGACTCACCCAGACGTCTGGGATTGGGGTCGGGATCAGGTTCTTTGGCAGGACCTGGGCACTGGTCACCCGGGGACGTGGCCCTCTCCTCCTCCTGGTCCTTCTGCAGCCTGGGGGTGGAAGCAGGTGAGGGTGGGGAGCAGGGGCGCATCACGGGCTGCAGCCCCCAGGCGATAGAGATGTGGTGCCTTGGGCTCTGCCAGGGCTTGGGGACACTAGTCCCACGGCAAGGACGTCCCAGGGCATCCCATTCCACACTGAGCCCACGCCCTGCCCCACACCAGCTCCTGTGGGTGCCCCAGGAATGCTCGGCACCCCAGACCCAGTGGAAACCCTCCTTCCGGGGCAGAGTCCCCAGTCCCCCCACTGTGCCCACCATGCCCACCCTCCTCCCCTGTCCCCATGTCCCCATGTCCCCGGGCACTCACCGGTACTGGAAGGGTGCCACGGTGGCGGTTACGGGGTGGCTGTGCAGGGCACCCGAGGAGAAAGTGATGGCCCCTGACCCAAAAGCAGGGCTCCTGCCCTCCGAGCCACCATGGGGTTCATCCCCTGTCCCCACTGTGGCTGCCCCACTGCCCTTCCCGGGGGGCACCCCCAGCCGCCCCCCAGCCCTGCCCTGCGCCAGGGGCGCTTTGGGCAGCTCAGAGGGTCCCATCCCACCACCTGCCCCTCTTTTCCTGCTGCCCCCTGCCTCGCGACACTTCCCAGGGGACACCAGGGGTCTCGCGGTGGCTTTTTGTCCCCCGTGACAGGGGATGCCAGGGCTGCTCTCCCTGCTCTCAGCCCGCTCACGGCTGGTGGCTCTGCCAGCGCCTTTGGGTTTGAGGGTCTTGGGGGCAGGGGCTGGCATCTTTGCTGGCTGGGGGGACAGAGCCCTGGTGGGGACAGGGAGGCCCGGGGTGCTCGGAGGGGCCACAGCGTGTGGCTTGCCATGAGCCGCAGCACGGGGCACCGGGATGGCAGAGGCGAAGTGGCTGCGTCCGGGTGGGTTGATGTTGGCTGTCCCGTTCATCCTGGCAAGGCGGCTGCTGGCGAGGCTGTTGGGGGAGAGGAGGGTTGAGTATGATGAGGAGCTGGGTGTGGGGTGCATCCCGCATCCCCTTGGCCACCCCGGACTCTAGTCTTGGCCCCCACTGATTGTGGGAGCTCAATGTCCCCATGCTGGGAGGTGGCTGCTGCATCCCACCACCCAGCATGAGGATATTCGTGATGTCCACCAGGACCCACAGGGCTCGGGCACATGTAATGACCCCGCCAGGAACCCTGTGCAGCCCCAGGACCGCACAACAAGGTCTCTGCAGCAAGGCCACATGGGCACAGACTCTCACCAAGTAAGGCTGTACCACAGACAGGATGCCCCCTTGGCCACCCCAAACCTTCTCCTCATCTCCAGACCCAATTCCAGGACAAACAAAACTATCTCCTGGCCATCCACAACCAACTCCTGGTCATCTCACACCACTTCCCAGCCACCTGAGACCACGTCATGATCACCCAAGACCACTTCCAGTGGCATGAGGACCAGTTTTGTCACCCTGCTCCTCAGGCCATGACTGGTGTCTGAGCCCCATCTCCATCCTCCCCACCCTGACCTGTGTTCAGTTCTGGCCCCTCAGCACAAGAAGGATGTTGAGGCTCTGGAGTGAGTCCAGAGAAGAGCAATGAAGCTGGGGAAGGGGCTGGAGAACAAGAGAAGTGGCTGAGAGAGCTGGGGGTGTTTAGGCTGGAGAAGAGGAGGCTGAGGGGAGACCTCATTGCTCTCTCCAACTACCTGGAAGGAGGTTGTGGAGAGGAGGGAGCTGGGCTCTTCTCCCANATTCTTTGATCCTGAATGTCCCCCCACATGGTGCCAACCCCACCATCTCTCCATGCTCCTGCTCACAGCTCGCCCCACAGTGACTGATCCTGCCACCACCACCCAGGCAGCATCCCCAGATCCCTCACCTTGGTGTTTTGCCCCATGCAGATAAGGCCAGGGACTCAGCTCACCACACCATCCCATCCAACGCACCCGCAGGCACACAGGGACCTTTGCTACCACAGTCACAGCAAGTGGAGAAGCTCAGCCCTCCTCCTTTGTCTGGGCAGGCAGAGCAGAGCTCAGCAAGAAAGTCAGCCATGGAGCAAAGCTCCATCCCCAAATACCTCCTGGCCACAGCTTTCCAGGAAAAATAACAACCCAAAACTTAAAAAAAAAAAAGGCTTTTTATTACAGAGGTTGGAGTGGTGTCTAGAAAAATGGGAAGACACAGCTCCATAGGTGCCTGTGCCAACCCGTGCTCCCTCTACCCACTACAGCCACAGCAAAACAAATTTCAAACGAGTGCTGGGTGCCATAAATCCCCTGGGACACACATTTTGTGGGTCACTCCAGCACGGTTTCACTCGCACAAACAAACACACAAAGGAAAAACTCCAAGGAGGAGAACGGCAGCTTTTAGGGGGTCCCTGAGCATCCTGAGAGGTACCATCAGCCCGAGGTTGGCCACCCGCAGCCCCGTCACCCCTGGAGAGTTCCTCAGCGCTGGCTCCGGGACAGGTGGGTGCAGCGAGGACAAGTGGGGCTTTGTGTTCCTGCTCTGGTGAGCACATCTGGGGCCATGCTGGAGCTGAATGAAGCCGTTCCCAGCAGCAGGCGGGGTGGGCGATGCAGCCCAGGTACAGGGCCACACACAAGCCGCTCTGTTTGCAGCCCAGGGCCAGCAACCTGGCTACCTTTCAAACCACCTGGCTGAGATGGAGCTTCTCTGGAGCGGGAGAAGGTTTCTTGTCAAGCCGTGGGGTGCAAGGGGATGGCTCCCACCCCATGACGGGAACGGCACTCGGGGTCAGCCCTGCACCCCTCGCATCTCCCAGCGGAGGGTGCTGCATAAGCAAGGTCCAAAAATCATAGAATCATAGAATCACCAGGTTGGAAAAGACCCACCGGATCAAGTCCAACCATTCCCACCAATCACTAACCCATGTCCCTCAGCACCTCATCCACTCGTCCCTTAAACCCCTCTAGGGAAGGTGACTCAACCCCCTCCCTGGGCAGCCTCTGCCACTGCCCAATGACCCTTTCTGTGAAAAAAACTTTCCTAATGTCCAGCCTGAACCTCCCCTGACAGAGCCTGAGGCCCGTATTGCCTCTTTACCAACCTACAGCTGCCCCAAGCCTGGCTCCTCTGGGGCTTTCGGGGGTCTGCAAGGACCAAGCTGTGTCCAACATTGCCCACAGGAGCCCCTCCCGGAGAGCCTGTAACCCTGTCGTGGGCAGCACTTGGGTGAAAGCACCCATATTCCCTTTCTCCAGCCCCATGTGAGCTGGATCACTTGATCAACAGAGCTACAGGTCACGGGGAGAAGGGCTGATGCGGCGAAGGGGATGTGATCATCACCGTGCCCCGCTCCAGCGCCAGCTGGGAGCTACAAAGCCCTTTTCAAGGCAGTTTTAATTAAAGGGAAGAGGGAACCGACACACAGAGCTCTGGGCTCGCTCTCACTGAGGCCTTTGAAATGGCCAGGGAGGTTTTCTCTCTCCCCACACCCCGGCTGAGACATCTCTGCCTCCACTTGCTGTGGTCATGGCGTCACGTCACGGTGCTGGTGGATGGAGGAAGCCTTGGGACAAGGTGTCTGGGGGTCTCTGGGACAAATCCAGCCCTGAGCCACCGTGTGGGATGAGATGAGGACGGGCACTGGGGCTCTGTGCCCCTACACAGTAAGCAGGGCTGGATACGGCCCCAGTGCACAATAACAGCCCCCAGTAAGGGGTGGCACAGGGTGATGGAGCTGGGATCTCACCAGTGCTGGGCAAGGGCAGCACCAGGAGTCCTGTGCTGGCACCAGCCTGCATCCAAGGGTGCTGCAGGGTGGGAGTCACGGGGGCTTTCCCTGCATTCACGGGGTTTCCTTGCACCCACCAAGATCACTTTGAGGAGCACGTTGGCCAGGTCTCAGCACCCAGTACCAACCAGGGGCTGGAGGCCAGCACATCCCCAGGCCCACAGCACACCAAAGTCCCTTCTGCAGTCCACCCAGAAGAAAATATCAGGCACAATCGGTTCCTCCCCAACCCTTCAGCCATTTCCGAGGTTGTACCCTACAACCCACTAATTCTGCACTTTTTATCGCTCTCTCAAACGCAGCCCCTGCCCCGGGAGCTGTGCCTGGCGGAGGAGTTCACAGCTGCCAAATACCTTGTGCAAATGCCAACAGCATCGACCTTCCAGCCTGTAAGCACAAAGATGCCCAGGATGGGGCTGAGACCCAGCAGATCTCCAGCCTCACGGACACGAGTGGTTAAACCACCAGCCCCAACTCACCTATTTCACACTCAGAGTCCCTTGCACAAATATCTCCAGCCCCAGGGCTGCCACTGGTTGGGTTTCTCATAGTGAAGAGGCAGATCATCTGCCCCTACCCTCATAAAACTGGTCTCAAGCTCCTCATCAACAAACTCAGAGCAAAATACATTCCTCTAGATTTATGCTACAACCTTACCTTCACTTGCACCCTCTGAGCATCATCAGCATCCAACAGCCCTCGGGCCCCGCCTGCTCACTGAGCACGTGGCATTGGTGCTGTAACTAGATTTTATAGATTTTTTTTTCCTATTCGCTTCAAATTTCTCTCTGGTGGACACAGTTTCCATTTCTCCCCTCTGAGCCCACCAGCAGCCACGTGGCTGCAAGCAGAAGCCAAAGCTGCCATGCTGGCCACAAAAAAAAATCAATCCTCCTCTTGTGCTCACAGGGTTGAGGTTTCCCAGAGGATACCGCTGCCTGCTGGGAGCGAGGCTCCTGAGCCATCCCCTCTCCGCCGCACACGCCACAGAGGGGCTCTGAGGACACCCACCGTGTCCTGGCACCTGGCCGAGCATGAGTGACCCCTCCTCAAGTTCATCTTGTGCTAGAGATGCTGGGAGCTCCCCCTGGGTTGGGCAAGGGGAGCTGTGGATACAGCCCCACTGCCCCGGGCTATAAGACTAGATGGACCCTCGGGCTGGGAACCTGCCCCAGGGACACCACAACAGCGAGGAACCGAAGCAACTGGACCTGGGGGTGTTGGTCGACAGCCGACTGAACATGAGCCAGCAGGGGCCCAGGTGGCCAAGAAGGCCAATGGTATCTTGGCTTGGATCAGATATGGCATGGCCAGCAGGGCCAGGGAGGTTATTCTCCCTCTGGACTCGGCACTCGAATCCTGTGTTCAGTTCTGGGTCCCTCAGCACAAGAAGGATGTTGAGGCTCTGGAGTGAGTCCAGAGAAGAGCAACGAAGCTGGGGAAGGGGCTGGAGAACAGGCCTGATGAGGAGTGGCTGAGAGAGCTGGGGGTGTTTATCCTGGAGAAGAAGAGGCTG
>WAAB01006934.1:11449-23029 GCA_013389865.1 Piaya cayana
GTTTGAGTCAACTTCCCTGGAGGGGTTTAAGGGACGGGTAGATGAGGTGCTGAGGGACATGGTTTAGTGCTTGATGGGAATGGTTGGACTCAATGATCCAGTGGTTCTCTTCCAACCTGGTGATTCTGTGATTCTATGAACTCCCACCATCTCCCCATTTCCCTACATCAGCCCCAAGAGGAGCTGCTCCTGCGCCCACTACTCATTTCCTCCTTCCATTTCATCACTACTCATCTCATCATTTTATTAATTAGCACAAACTAAAAACATTCCCAGGAGAGATTTGTCCCGCTCTTCTTCCAAACAAGTTTTTCACTGGTCTCCAGATTGCCTTCTGCCCCATCCAAGTTCTGTCCCCAGGGACCAGGTGGTGCCCCGCGTGCTCCCCACGTGCTGCGGCAGCAGGAGAGCGGGCGAGCACTCCATCACGCTGGCGTCGTGCCGCTGCTTTGCCTGCTGAAAGCAGGTTACGGCTTGACCTACATAGATCCAGGCAGCCCCTCTGCAATTAGCCTGAAAGGGAAACTACTTTCTCCCTACACGTATCCTGGCCGCAGGGCCTCCCTGTCCCCAGAGCAGCTCTCGGAAACCGGCTGCTGCTTCCCCTCTGGGCAATGTTAGCACCAGAAATTTGCTGCTGATGCTTTAATCTTGAGATTTTCCAGCCGCCAGGTGGGGTTTTGGCCAGATCTCCTCCCCAAATACCAGTTTGGGATGGCTGGGTCTCTTGGTGGTAGAAAGCAGCAAATACACACAAGGTATTTCAGCATCAGGGGGTATTTTGGAGAAGCCGTGGCAGTGCTTTGAGCAGCCAAACCCTGCCTGGGCACAGGGACTGAGCCTCTCTGGCAAGCCAGACATACCCATCTCCAAGCCGGGGGAAGGATTCTCATCCCAGCTAACAGCAGAGCTCAGGTCTGGAGCTCTGGGCTGAGTATCTGCTGGTTCCTGTGCTTAACTTGAGTTCTCCCTGCATTAAAGACCTTTAAGTCCAGGCACATGGTGTTTTCTGATCCCTTTGGATGATGCCATCCACAAAGACATGGGTGTTCACACTGAAGGAAAATGGAACAGCCTCAGCCAAGCCGTGTCCTTCATCCCAGGACAAACACATCTCAGCACATCCCCGAAGGCATCTCCTTCAAAGAGGCATCTGTTGTGCTTGGAGCACGAACTACTTCCTTGGCCCAGTGTCCAAATGCATCTCACACGTGGGATTTTAGAAGCCAGAAATGAATACAGGGACCTGGGGCCCAAGTTTCATTTCATGCCCCCGTTTCGCATGCGAGCGGTCACTAGAGCATCCCCAGCATCACAGCAGATCCGCTCCAGAGCCATCGTCACCCAAGAAGAGCTGGCAACAGCCACCCCACCAGCTCCTGGCCCCGTGGGGCTGTGCCACTCTCAACCCTGCACTGGGGCAAAGCCAAGCAGCAAAAGCCCCCGGTTCCTCTGCAATGGCTCCTGGGATCCAGTCTCCAGTTCTCCTATGATCTCAAGAGAAAAGCTAACAGCTCTGCAGCATGTAGGGCTTCAAAGATGATGCAAGGGCTGGAGCACCTCCTGTAGGAGGGCAGGATGAGAAAGCTGGGGTTGTTCAGCCTGGAGAATAGAAGACTGTGGGGAGACCTTAGAGTGACCTTCTAGTACCTGAAGGGGCTACAAGAAAGCTGCAGAAGGACTTCTTACAAAGGCTGGGAGTGATAGGACAAGGGGGAATGGCTTTAAATTGAAAGGGGAAGAAAGACTAGACATAAGGAGGAAATTATTCACAGTGAGGATGGGGAGGCCCTGGAACAGGCTGCCCAGAGCAGTGGTGGCTGCCCCATCCCTGGAGGCGTTCAAGGCCAGGTTGGATGGGGCTTGGAGCCCCTGATCCAGTGGGAGGTGTCCCTGCCCATGGATGAGGGTTGGAACGGGATGGGCTTAAGGTCCCTTCCAACCCAACCCATTCTATGATTCTGCGATTCTATAAGCATTTTTCCCTACTGCTGAAGTGTTTGGGGGTGATTTTTATAAGTCAGTCTAAGTTTGCTTCTCTCTTCACTCTCAGAGCTGAGAGATCCCTACTAGGGATGAAATTCTGCCCCATACCCCTTGGATAATTGTGGCAGGAGTCTGAGCATGAACACTTAGTGATGCAAAAAGATGTTAAACCCTTCAGCTGCTGCTGGTGTCTCACTGCCACTTTGTGCCTCAGTTTCCCCACCCTGACACAGTTTGTGCTAGAAGTGAGGGAGCTGCCACCAGGCTGATAAATAGTTATAAAAGAGGATGGATCCTTCTCTGGGTGTGCCGGGTTGCAGAGCAGCTCCATAAATCCAGAGCCGTCCCTGAGACACTTGCAGGACCGGCAATGCAGGAGAGCCAGGGGCTGCGGCAGAGCCAGCCATGCCGGATCTCAACTGGGAGATGTTCAAGGGCTGAAAAGCATTGACTGGTTTTAAGGAAGGGGAGGGAAGGGGTGGAAGGGGAGATCAGCTCAGGGGAGATCCCTGAGGAGTGATAAGCTGAGACCTGAGCCCATGTCAAGGGACAGATCCTGGTTCTGTGACACCGATGCCCCTGGAAGGTGCTGGGCACCCCTGGTAGCCACACCGAGCTGCCTCTGGGGTGGCTGCGTGCCAGCACAGCCTCCTCACCGGCACGCGTGGGAAGGGTGACAAAGAAAAGGCTCCTTGTGACACAACGGACATAAAACTTCCCTAAGAGAAACAGAGGGGGTAGGGGATAGAAAAGAGCCTTCAGAGGAGAACAAGCAGCTGATTCAGCCACCAGCCCCATCGCTCCAGCTCCTGCACCCTGGCCAGGACCCAGCATGCCCGCCAGCTGGTGCCACTGCCTGGGACATTGCCACTGCCTGTGTCACTGCATCCCTGTGCTCCATCCTTGCCCAGGGAGGTCTTGCTGCTCCTCCAGGGGTGGGTATGCTGCCAGTGGCTCATTCACCAGTGGAGGCTGGGAACAGGTTCTCCTGGGCAGGCAGGTGGGAGAGGAGGCTCGGGGCTGGGGCCTCTGGGCACTGCCAGGAGAGGAGCCTGGGCTGTGCTGGGAGGAGAATAATAGAATCACCAGGTTGGAAGAGAACCACTGGTTCATCGAGTCCAACCATTCCTATCAAGCACTAAACCATGTCCCTCAGCACCTCATCCACCCGTCCCTTAAACCCCTCCAGGGAAGGTGACTCAACCCCCTCCCTGGGCAGCCTCTGACACTGCCCAATGACCCTTTCCCTGAAAATTTTTTTCCTGATGTCAAGCCTGAACCTCCCCTGGTGCAGCTTGAGGCCATTCCCTCTCGTCCTGTCCCCTGTCACCTGGGAGAAGAGCCCAGTTCCCTCCTCTCCACAACCTCCTTTCAGGTACTTGGAGAGAGAACAATGAGGTCTCCCCTCAGCCTCTTCTTCAGGATAAACACCCCCAGCTCTCTCAGCCACTCCTAATAAGACCTGTTCTCCAGCCCCTTCACCAGCCTCATTGCCCTTTTCTGGACTTGCTCCAGAGAAGCCTGAATGTTCTTTTTTCNTTCTCCTAGTCTGGAGCTGCTCAGGGTTGTTGTGCCCCAAGTGCAGGACCCGGCATTTGGCCAGAAAGACAGAAACTCCCTGTCGTCAGAGCGAAGCTGCCACCCCCACAGCACTGAGCTTGGCTTTAGCCCCTTCAGGCACTTAAACCACTTTAATAAAACCTCGCTCTGAGCAAAGCTGAGCTCTCAGCTGGACTGAGCACTGCAGCCTCTGCCACCCAAAGCCCCGTGAGTGTCAGCGACATCAAGCTCTGTGCAGGCTGGGTTTGGCCTGGCACAAACGCTGCCGCAGGAAGCTGAGAGAGAAGCAAACTTAGCCTGACTTATAAAAGTCACCCCAAAACACTCCAGGAATAGGACAAAATGCTTACAGAATCGCAGAATCACAGAATGGGTGGGTTGGAAGGGACCTTAAAGCCCATCCCCGCGGGTCCCCGCGCCCCGCCCACTGCTCTGGCCCCGCCGCGCCGCGTTCAGGAGGTGTCGGTGCTGGACAGCTCCGCCGGGCCCGGAAACACCGGGACACGGAATCACCGGTGTCACCATCACCCCCGGTGTCTCCAGAACCTCCGATGTCCCCATCACATCCCAGTGTCCCCAGAACCGCATCCCTGGTGTCTCCATCATCCCCGGTGTCCCCATCACACCCCGCGGACCCCGAATCCCTGATCTCCCCAGAACCCCCGGGGTCACCATCACCCCCCGGGGTCACCATCACATCCCAGTGTCCCCAGAACCCACTGGTGTCTCTATCACCCCCGGTGTCACCACCACCTCTGGGGTCCCCAGAAACCCATGGTGTCACCATCACCCCCCCGATGTCACCAGAATCCCCGGTGTCCCCATCAACCCCCGGGACCCCATCACCACCCCACACCGTGTCACCGTTCCATCCCCCCTGCCTCCCCGGGGCGGTACCGACCCCGCCCGGTGTCCCCAGCCGCTGTCTGTCCCCTCCCCAGCCTGTGTCCCCTCCCCAGCCTCTCTCTGTCCCCTCCCCAGCCTGTGTCCCCTCCCCTGCCTCTGTCTGTCCCCCCAGCCGGTGCCCCCCGCCCCGGGCCAGGAGCGAGTCCCACACCACCAGCCCAACACATGGGGGTCTTGCCCCATCCCCGTCCCGCTGGGGCAGCGCCATCTGTCCCGAGCCCCCTGCCATCTGTCCCCCCGCAGCGCTGCCTGTCTGTCCCCAGTGTCCCCAGCATCGCTGGGGACCAGGGCGGGGCTGACACCTGCCCAACCTCCTCCAGCTGCCCCTGCGGCCAAAACACACCGGGACGCGGGTTTGGGTTGTTTTGGGGGTCTCCTCAGCACCCCCTCGCTCCCCCTGTGCCACGCAGGGAGAAAAGCCATGAAACCATCAGCAGCCCCGTTCCTCCTGGCACGTTGGGAACTACAGAGCCCGCGGTCACTTTGTCACCCAGCACCACAGCCAAATCAGAACAACTCCCACTGCAGCTCCCAAAGGCTTCAAAACCTCCCCAAGAACCTCCCCAGAAGCTCCCCGGCCCCTCGGTGCTGCCATGGGGCCAAGAACCCCCCAGCACTGCTCCCAGACGGATCCAGCCCTCGGCCAGGAGCATCCTGAACCTGGCTCATCTTTGGGCAAGCTTCTGCCTGGGCCAAAACTCTGCGAAGCCGACGGCATCATTTGCTCAGCCCCCATTCCTGCAAAATCACGGACCTGTCCCTTTGCTCCCTGGATTTTAGGGAAGAGCAGATGTCACAGTGTCTGCCTTCACCTCCACCCCCCCAGTCCTCAACCCTGGAAGCCCAAGATGCGTTTTGGCTCTCCCAAGCAGGGTGGTGGGGAGAGGCAGCTGCACAGCGAGGCTGTGAGTCTCATGAACTCAGCAGATGCTGTTGCCTCCGTGGGCGGACACGGGCAGTGTGGTGGTTGCGGGGGAGATGGGCTCATCATCCCCCTCCCAGCACAGCTGGTCTTTTCTCACTGCCTGTCTTTTCCTCCCAACACTCACCTCTCCAAGCCCACACTGGGCAGTGACCAAAAAAGTCAGTTTTCCCACCCAAAGCAGGTGGAAAACGCCGCAGGGAGTAGGGGGTGGGCAGTGCCAGAGACACAGCAAAGGGTTGGGTGTAACATGGCCCAAAGTGGGAGCTTTACCCCCCAGCGCAGAGACGCAGAGCCCCGGGTGATGCCCATCACTGCCTCCCTCCCTGTGAAGCAGTTGAGCTCCAAGCTGGGGCACTTTTAGACACCTCAGTCTGCTTTGGGTGATGAACGACATGAGGAAAAGTCAACTCACGGCTCTGATTCCCAACTGAATCCCCTAATCAGACCAAGTATGGACCATTCCCACCACGAGCCAAACTTCCCTGGTCTTACCTGGGCAAGCGGGATGAGCCTCCCCTCAGCCCAAGAGTCCCTTGTACAATAAATAAATAAATCCACTGCTCTTGCAGCCAGGACCCTTCCCAGCCGCGTCCGCTCTGAGAGCCCCGGTGCAGCTCAAGGGAGTTCCCTTGGGACAACCAGGTGTTTGCAATGGAAAGCAAAAGCCACGGGGAGCCCTTAATGGGATGAGTGGATTTTCCAGTAAGCTGTAAATCCACAGCGGTTGCTGACAAACACCTCCCTGCTCTGGTCCGGGGGGGTCACAGTGGACCCTGCTCCGAGCCGAGCAGGCAGGCTGCCCGCCCACCATCCCTGCCAGACACAACTGACACACGGCCCAGAGGGAGCCGTGTCCCTAGGGTTTATCAGAACAACCCTGATGCCAACGTCCCCAAAAGAACTGAGGATTGTGACTTCTGCATGGAGAGAGGTGGGCAGAGGCTGTCAATGCCCCCCCTGACCTGAGCACCCACCCATCAGCCCCAGAGCAGATGGTAGCTCCAGTTCCACCACGCTCTTACACCTGAAAGTAAACCTCCTGCCTCCAAGAGATCCAGCTCATGGAACCACCATGGGCCCATCACATCCTGAGGACACCCGGCTTTCCCAGAGGGAGTCCAAGCATCGCTCAAGCATCATAGAATCATGGAACGGTTTGGGTTGGAAGGGACCTTAAAGATGATCCAGTCCCACCCCTGCCATGGGCAGGGACACCTCCCACTGGATCAGGGGCTCTAAGCCCAATCCAGCCTGGCCTTGAACCCCTCCAGGGATGGGGCAGCCTCGGGGAAACCTGGGCCAGCACCTCACCATTCTCATGGTGAAGAATTTCTTCCAGATTTCTAATCTAAATCTTCTCCCCTTACAATTTAAAGCCACTAACTAAACTACTTCCCTCTACAGTTTAAACGTCGAGCATCTCTTGAGCATTCCTTGAGCACACTTTGAGCATCCCACCTGCCCATGGCGAGCAGCCCAATATGAGGATGACACAGTCCTGCCTTCCCCTTGCCCACTCTGCATTGCACGAGGCTCTGGCAGGGACCCAGCACCCCAGGGACAGCGGCAGGGGGTGCAGAGCGCAGCGGGGTGAGGGGCAGGTGGGAAGGGGTGGACGAGAAGCCCTGACTTATTGCGTGGCCCTGAGCAGGGGGAGTTTCCGCTGCCGGAGGTGACGCCGCCTGGCTGCATCCGCACGCGCCCCACAGCCGTGTCCGGTGGGAGCTGAGGATGAGGATGGGAGGAAAAGCACAAATCCAACTCCTCCAGCTCCCATCTCCGCTCTTCCATGGGAGCGGGGTTATCCAGGCAAACACTGGGAGGCATTAACTCAAGCGCTGGCCACCACCCCAAACTCGCTCCCCACAGCACGACCGAGACCTTAGGAGACCAATTCCCCCATCCCAGCAGTGAGAGGATGCCAGGCCACCCCCCAGCTGCCCAGCTGACCCTGGGGCTGGGTGCCTTGTCCCCACCTGCCCCCTCTCTGCGCGATGCCTGGGAGCATCCCAGCCCCTGGGGCAGCACCCAGGCTCCCAGCTTCATCCCCTCTGCGGCCAAAAGCCCCAGCGCCAGAGCTGCAGAGTAAATCCCTGCGGGTCAAAGCACCACTGGGTGCAGGACAGTGACGAGGACACACAGTGACTGCGGGGTAGGAACCAAGGTGGCACTTGGGTTGTGCTACCAAGCCTTTTGCTGAAGGGAATTTGCAGGATGTGGCCTGTGATGAAACGAGATGCGGCTGCTGCGGGTGCTCACAGGAGCCCAGCACTGAGATGGGGTGACCCAGAGCACCCCAAAAGGTCCCAAGGGAGAGCGGTGACACTGCAGGTGACTCAGGGACTCTACCAGGCAAGCTTGGAGCAGCATGGGGGGCACTGCCCCACAGCCAGCAGTGGCTTCACCCCATGTCCACCCCCCCGCATTCCCACCGACCCCCTTGGACAGAGCAAAGCTGCAAAGCCCCCGTGCAGCTCAGCCAGGGCCTTTCCCCTCGTTAACCTTCAGCAAGTGAAACTCCTGCTTTCTCCAATTACTGTCACTTCCACTAACAGTGGCAGTCAGAACCAGGGGCTCCTCCAGCCCCTCTCACCCCGAGCACCCCCTAATCCCGTTAATCCAGCAGCAGCGCCCCGTGTCCATCCAGCCACCTGGACCCCGTGGTATAGCCAGCCCAAAGCTCGTTAGAAGCTGTGTGCTAATGAGCAGGGCTCAGGCCATGCCAGCAAATGCACCAGGGAAGATAACAAAGCCTGCTGGGCCAGGTTGGTGGCCGGTCTGTCACCTGGGAGCATTCGAGGAGGACCCAATTTGCCAGCCCCACTGCGGCCTGTGCCTCGGTTTCCCCACATGTTCCTATCAGCCATCTTAGTTCCCACAGCCACCGACTAGCCTGGTAGGTCCTAGTCCCTGGGCTGTGTTTCTAGGGGCTCACACTCCTCTGGGCTTGGGGTCACCCTGCCCAGTGGGGACAGGCTGGTGACATGAGCTGGGGTGTCCCTGGGACAGAAGGTGCAGCCAGCAGAGCCAGTGCTGCCCTGGCTGACCCGTTGCTGGAGACTCATTCTCATCCTGGACTGTTTTCTCCACCGCTCAGGGTGCAAAGGGTTGCAAGAGGACAGCATGGGACATCCCTGGCTGCCACCCAGCAGGTGATGAGTGGCTGTCACCCACCCACCAGCAGAGCCAGGAAGGTGTCACCACGGCAGTGGGAACGGGAGCTAAGGAGCCCCTGCTGGTGTCCCATCCCATGCTGACGCCCCCATCACATGCTGATGTTCCCATCTCAGGCCAATGTCCCCACTCGAGGTTGACATCCCCTGTCACTGTGCTGGGGTTGGCACTTGTCATACCCGCTGGGAGCAAGCGCAGGCAAGGGGACATCCAGCCAGATCCATGAGCGAAGGTGCTCGGTGATGGTGCTGGGCTCAGGCAGACGTTCTCTTCCCACAGCCCCATGCAGGCCCTGGGCTGCATGGGAACAGGGACACAGGGCTGCACAGCTGCTGGTGGCACTGGGGACAGGACAGGGTGTCTGAGCCTTGTGGCAATGGGGACAGTGCAGGGTGTCCAAACTAGTGGCACTGGAGACAGGGCTGGTTGCCCAGGCCCAGTGGTATTGGGGACAGGACAGCGTGCCTGACCTTGGTGGTACTGGGGACAGGACAGGGCGTCTGAACCTAGTGGCACTAGGACAGGACAAGGTGTCCAAGCCTGGTGGCACTGGGGACAGGACAGTGTGTCTGACTCTGGTGGCACTGGGGACAGGGACAGGTGCCCAGGCCTGGTGGCATCATATCCTGACCCATGATAGCTCCAGCCAGGCCCAGGCTGGTGGCCCATTCGGGGGTCCCGGTGTCTCCGCGGGGTCAGGGCTCTCGTAGCCCCAGCTGGAATCCCCTGGCCCCCTGCCTGCTCGTGGACGAGGCCCCGTGTCCCCCAGGCCCCGCTCTGTCCACAGGCGGAAACACCTTTTTCCTGACTGTGGGGCTGCGGGGAGGGAGGTGACAGGAAAAAAAACGGTGTCCTGGTGGGTTATTTATAACCCGGAGGCAGCGGGGCCACCCGCATCGCCCCTCACATTCCCACTGCGCCCTGAGCCCCACTCCAGCCCTCACAGCCCCACACATCCCCGCCCGCATCCCATTCCTGTTCCCATCCCCATGAAATCACAGAGTCATGGGATGGTTTGGGTCTCAAGGGAACCCAGAACCTGTCCAGTTCCACCTCTGTCATGGGCGCTGGGCCAGGGGGTCCCATCCCCACCCTCATCTGTCTCCTCGATCCCATTCCCCTCTCCACACACCAAGACCCGGCCTGGAGACCCCCCTGTTCTGAACCCCCGTTCCAGGAATGAGCGGGAGGGCTGGGTCCAGCCTGGGCCCACATCCCAGGAGCCTTTTGCCCCATCCAGTCCTACAACGACATGGTGGGGAAACTGAGGAACGGGGCAAGGAGGGCTGAGGCGGCGAGTGGGGCAGTGGGGAGCTGTGGGGGGGGGCTCACGTGGGCACAGCGGGTGAAGCAGAGAGCTCGTGTTCCCCCCAAGAGGCCACAGGCAGCCCCGCACCCCCCGGCACCAGCAGTTACTCAGCGCCATGACTCAGCCAGGATCCGGCCAGTCGGGATTTCCTGGCTCAGCTTCCCTGGCTGCAGATTTGGCCCCTCTCTGTTCAACCCCATCTCGCAACAATACGGCCACTGACCCCCCCCGCAGCCTCCGCTCACTGCCCAGCGCAGGGAGGACACTGCGAGCAGCTGCGACCAAGACCCAGGAAGCCTTCCTGGCCCATGTTACCCCAGCCCAGGCACACACTGGGGACACCAGTGGGGACAGTAATGGGGCCAGCAGCAGGACCAGCCTCGGGGCCACCAGAGGGGCCACCAGTGGGGTCAGCAGTGGGACCAGTGATTGGGCCAGCAATGGAGACAGCACTGAGACCAGCAGTGGGGCCAGCAGCAGGGCCAGCAGCGTGACCAGCGGTGGGGCCAGCAGTGGAACCAGCAGTGGGACCAGCAGTGGGACCAGCAGCGGGACCAGTAGGGACCACCGCAGGGTCAGCAGTAGGACCAGTGGCGGGGCCAGCAGCATGGCCAGAAATGGGGCCAGCAGCAAGGCCAGTAGGGCCAGCGGCAGGGCCAGTAGGGCCAGCAGTGGGACCAGCAGCAGGGCCAGCAGCAAGGTCAGCAGTGGGACCAGCAGCAGGACCAGCAGTGGGGCCAGCAGCAGGACCAGCAGTGGGACCAGCAGCAGGACCAGCAGTGCGGCCAGTAGGGCCAGCAGTGGGACCAGCAGCGGGGCCAGCATCCCAGCACACCCAGCTCCCTGGCTCTCCTCCCAGTTGTTTTTTTCCTAGGTGAAACGCAGGCAAACAGGAGCCCTGCTGTGGGGCTTCACCGCTTCCCTCCCATGGGCTGGTGGCACGTCAATGCCCCGCGGGGGACTCGGCCCACACCAAAGTCACCTCTCAGTGTCCCCTCGAGCTCTGCTGTCCCAGCTGGGCTGCGATGCTGCATGGCACCCGGTGATGGCCGAGTGTCCCCAGGGTGGCGGAGCACCCAGCAGGAAGAAGCCCTCGGGCCCTTCTCCATCAGTGAAAACAGCATTTTAAAAATAAACCAGAGTCCCCACTGCCCTCCCTGCTGTCCCCATGGCAGCGTGATGGCACCTTCTCGTGCGTGAAATAAGGGCACCGACCCGCTCTGCCTGTCGAGGGGAGATGTGGGGCAGCACAACACATGTTTTCCCACCCCGAGCCAGCTCTCTGGAGAACCATCACCCATTTGGGCAGTCCCCGTGCCTCAGTTTCCCCCCCATCATCCTTCGTTGGCACTGGGGCTGGTTTGGGGGGGGCAAGGCAGGAGGAGGCAGAACCAGCTGGGGACAGGGGGTGGCTGGGGGGACACCCATGGGCTCTGGGACACGGGAACTTGCCAGCCCGCCCACCCACATCGTGGTCCCCACTGCTAAAACAGTGTCCCCGAGGAGAGGTGGGGACCCCGGGGGCTGCCCCAAGTGTCAGGCGGTGCCAGTCCCCACAGCCACAGCCTGTCACTCCCGGTCCCCACCAAGATGTCCCCCACATCACCGCTGGTCCCCGCAGTGTGATCCCATCTCCTTGGTCCCCACCCGGCTGCTCCCCAGCCATGTGTCCCGGACAGGGTGTCCCCACCACCTCCGCTCCCCACCAAGCTGTCCCCCC
>WAAB01006934.1:23824-38106 GCA_013389865.1 Piaya cayana
CAGCAGCAGGACCAGCCTCGGGGCCACCAGAGGGGCCACCAGTGGGGTCAGCAGTGGGACCAGTGATTGGGCCAGCAATGGAGACAGCACTGAGACCAGCAGTGGGGCCAGCAGCAGGGCCAGCAGCGTGACCAGCAGTGGGGCCAGCAGTGGAACCAGCAGTGGGACCAGCAGTGGGACCAGTAGGGCCAGCAGCAGGGTCAGCAGTAGGACCAGTGGCGGGGCCAGCAGCATGGCCAGAAATGGGGCCAGCAGCAAGGCCAGTAGGGCCAGCGGCAGGGCCAGTAGGGCCAGCAGTGGGACCAGCAGCAGGGCCAGCAGCAAGGTCAGCAGTGGGACCAGCAGCAGGACCAGCAGTGGGGCCAGCAGCAGGACCAGCAGTGGGACCAGCAGCAGGACCAGCAGTGCGGCCAGTAGGGCCAGCAGTGGGACCAGCAGCGGGGCCAGCATCCCAGCACACCCAGCTCCCTGGCTCTCCTCCCAGTTGTTTTTTTCCTAGGTGAAACGCAGGCAAACAGGAGCCCTGCTGTGGGGCTTCACCGCTTCCCTCCCATGGGCTGGTGGCACGTCAATGCCCCGCGGGGGACTCGGCCCACACCAAAGTCACCTCTCAGTGTCCCCTCGAGCTCTGCTGTCCCAGCTGGGCTGCGATGCTGCATGGCACCCGGTGATGGCCGAGTGTCCCCAGGGTGGCGGAGCACCCAGCAGGAAGAAGCCCTCGGGCCCTTCTCCATCAGTGAAAACAGCATTTTAAAAATAAACCAGAGTCCCCACTGCCCTCCCTGCTGTCCCCATGGCAGCGTGGGGACACAATGCCTGCACAGCCCTGGGCACCCATGAGGGCACCTTCTCGTGTGTGAAATAAGGGCACCGACCCGCTCTGCCTGTCGAGAGGAGATGTGGGGCAGCTCGACACGTTTTCCCACCCCGAGCCAGCTCTCTGGAGAACCATCACCCATTTGGGCAGTCCCCGTGCCTCAGTTTCCCCCCCGTCATCCTTCGTTGGCACTGGGGCTGGTTTGGGGGGGGCAAGGCAGGAGGAGGCAGCACCAGCCGGGGACAGGGTGTGGCTGGGGGGACACCCATGGGCTCTGGGACACGGGAACTTGCCAGCCCACCCACCCACATCGTGGTCCCCACTGCTAAAACAGTGTCCCCGAGGAGAGGTGGGGACCCCGGGGGCTGCCCCAAGTGTCAGGCGGTGCCAGTCCCCACAGCCACAGCCTGTCACTCCCGGTCCCCACCAAGATGTCCCCCACATCACCGCTGGTCCCCGCAGTGTGATCCCATCTCCTTGGTCCCCACCCGGCTGCTCCCCAGCCATGTGTCCCGGACAGGGTGTCCCCACCACCTCCGCTCCCCACCAAGCTGTCCCCCCGAGCCCTTGTCGGGGTGTCCCTTATCACAAGTGTCCCCTGTGCCTTCCAAGTCCTCGTAGGATGCCCCCGATCACCCCCGGTCCCCTCCGAGTTCTCCATCACTCTGATCCCTATGAGATGTTCCCCATCCCCCTGGTCCCCCTGGGCTGTCCTCATGTCTCCCCACTGTCCCCAGGCTGTCCCCACCATCCTCGCTCTCCCTGGCTGTCCCCAATCACCCTGACCCCTCCGAGATGTCCCCCACCACCCCCACTCGAATGCCCCCGTGTCTCCACGCTCCCTCGGGCTGTGTCCCATAGCCCCCAGTCCCTTGCGGGGTGGTCCCCGTGTCCCCCCAGGGATGTCCCCACCACCCTGTCCCCTCCGAGATGTCCTCTGTCACTCTGGTCCAACCGGGCTGTCCCCATCACCCTGATCCCTCTGAGATGCCCCCCAGCGCTCTGGTCCCCACGATCTGTCCCTCTCTCCCCGATCAGTCCCCATCTCCCATATCTGTCCCCCTCCCCTCTGCCCCCCCCCCCGCACTCACCGCCGCCGCTCCCGGTGCCGCCGCCCGGACCCCGCGCCGAGGGCGGAGCCACCGCCGCCCCGCCCCCTGCAGGAGGGGCCGCCCCGAGCCCGGACCCAAGGATGTCCCCAAACCCTGACCCATGGATCCCTCCCGGAGCCCTGACCCATGGATCCCCACTGGATCCCCCAGAGACCCTCCCCAGCCCTCCTGCGCGGATCCCCACATGGGCCCCTTCCCAGTCTCCCCACGGACCCCACAGCCCCACAGATGCCCCCCAGGGTGCCACTGACCCCCGGACCCCTCCCCGGGGTTCCCCTCCATCAATCTCGCATTGCGTCCCCTCGGATCCCTCCTCCATAGATTACCCCATGGCTCCCCCGGGATCCCCCTCACATGGATCCATCCCCCGTGGATCCTCCGAATCCTCCCCCCATTGGACCCCCATGGATCCCCCGCCCCGCTCCTTCACTCCGTGGCCCCGCCCCCTCGGCCAGACCACGCCACTTATCTCTGTGCCCCCGCCCCGCATGACCACGCCCATCGCTATTGCCGCCGGACCACGCCCCTTTCCTGATTGGCCCCGCCCGCTCTGACTAACCACGCCCCCTCACCACTCCCACTATCGACCAGGTCACGCCCCTTCCCCGGATTCACACATCTGCTAGCGACCAGACCACGCACCCTCCCTCGGATGACCACGCCCATTATCGAGCAGACCACACCTCTTCACGGGTAAGCACGCCCCCTATTTACTAGGCCACGCCCCTTTCTTCGTATACACGCTCCGCCATTGAACAGGCCACGCCTCTTTCCCGGATAACCACGCCCACTGATGTTGAGGCCACGCCTCTTCTCCGGATTCACACACCCACTATTTACCAGGCCACGCTCCTTCCCTCATCTGACCACGCCCCCTGGACACCAGACCGCGCCCCTCCCCGCCTGACCACGCTCATTATAGAGCAGACCACGTCCCTTCCTTCCTATAGCCACGCCCACTAGCCCACAGGCCCCGCCCCCCGTACCCCGCCATGGCGCTGGCGGTGCGGGACGCGGCCTCGGCGGGCTCTGCGGGCGACTGGCAGCCGCTGCACCTGGATCTGCGGCTGCGCGTGCTGTTCGGGGCACGCGAGGGGCGGCTGCGGGGGGCGGCGCGGCTGGCGCTGCGGTGCGCGCGGGCGGAGGCGGCGGAGCTGCGGCTGGACGCGCACCCGAGTCTGTCCGTGAGCCGCGCCGCGCTGCTGCCGCCCGGCGGGGAGCCCCCCGGGGAGGCCCTGCCCGTCTCCTGCAGCCCCTTCGCCAGCTACGGCAGCGCCCTGCACCTGCAGCTGCCCCGGCCCGCCCGCCTCGGGCAGCGCGTCGACATCCTCATCGAATATGAGGCGGGGGGCGGGCCCGGGGTGAGGGACAGGGGCCGAGGGGACGGGGTGGCGGGGGCCTGAGGGGACAGAGGGGCCTGAGGGGACAGGGGGGCTGAGGGGACAAGGGGGCTGATGGGACAGGGAGGCGACAGGGGATGAGGGGACCGGGGTGGCTGGGAGGACAGGGAGGGACAGGCGCTGAGGGGACGAGGGGGGGCTGGTGGGACAGGGGGCTGAGGCGACAAGGAAGTGACAGGGGGCCGGAGAAGACAGGGGAGCTGAGGGGATGGGGAAGGGACAGGGTCTGATGGGATTTGGGGGACAGGGAGGGCTGAGAGGACAAGGAGGGCTGGGGGTACTGGATGGGACAGTGGGCCTCATGAGAGGAGCTGGAGGGGACAAGAGGGACGGGGGGATGAGGAGAGTTGGAGGGGATGGGGGGACGGGGGAAATGTGGGACGGGGTTGAGGGGATGAGGGGGATGGAGGGAGCTGAGAGGATGGGCCTGAGGTGATGGGGAAGCTGGGGGGTACAAGAGGGCTGGGAGGATGGGGAGTTGAGGGGACAGGGCGAGCTGGAGGGACAGGGAGTTGAGGAGGCTTGAGGGGATGGGAGTACAAGGGGACAGGGGGAACGGGTAGTTGAGGGGATGAAGGGGGCTGGGGGGACAGGGGGAGCGGGGGGGATAGGGAGACCGAGGGGAGCTGAGGGGTGGGAAGCTGACAGGATGGAGAGCTGAGATGGGGGAGCTGGGGGAGTTTAAGGTACAGAGGGATCGGGGGGAAGGGGGGAGCTGAAGAAACAGAGGGATGGGGAGTTGAGTGGGGCTAAGGGGAGGGGGGAGATAGAAGGATGGGGGGCACAGAAGGCAAAGTGGAGGGAGAGCTGGGGGAGCTGAGGGGATGGGACGAGCAGGGGGGACACCAGACACAGAGCAGGCTGAGAACCCCTGGCACAGACGACCCGGCTCTATCAGCAGAGAGCACCCCTGGGCGAGGCGCTGGGCATGCCCCTCACCCCCGCCTCTCCTTCCTCCAGGTGTGCTGGCTCACGCCCGAGCAGACAGCAGGGAAGCAGAAGCCCTTCATGTACACGCAGGGCCAGGCCGTCCTCAACAGGTCCTTCTTCCCCTGCTTTGACACCCCGTCAGTCAAATGCACGTACTCAGCCACCGTGGAGGTGAGTGGGGCGTAGGCCCAGCCAGCCCCAGCCCCAGCAGGAGCAAAACCCTCCAGGAGTTTGCAAAAAGTTTGCTGGTGTAAAAGCTGCTGGCTCCCTCGCTGGATGTGCAGAACACAGGGAGATTGCATGAGTGGCGCTGCCCAGGCCCCTTTGCAGGGCGAGCACTTCGGAGACGATGTTTGTCACACATCACATCCTCCACCTTAGGACCCCAGCAGAGCAGGCACTGAGAAATAATTCATTTATATTCCTGTTCACCCTTAGATTCATCTTTAGATGAATAGACAACCTGACAAGCAGTGCCCAGCAGTCTGCTGGCTTCTCCCTGGCTGGGCGTGCTGGGCAGTGTGTTGTGCACGTGCTGGCCACCCTGCTGAGAGCTCTTCTCTCCCGGTGGGAGGTGGCTGAGATATTCTCTGCTTAATGCCAAAATATCAGCTAACTCTTGGGATCAACTTGGTGTTTAAACTCTGCTCTTGTGCTGCTGCTGTTGTCTGATTCACCCCTCTAATGATGACAGCATGTGCTCTGTAGCAGGCTGAGGAGAGCAGGACACTGCTCTGGGCGTGTGTAACTGTGGGAGGGTGAGAGGGGTGAGCTGAGTTCGTGGGAACATGGCTGGAGGAGGGGGTGATACCGGGTCCTGGTGGTGCTGCCAGGGCTGCTGGGTTTCCAGGATGGGAGGAATAGAATCTCTAGGTTGGAAAAGACCTTTGAGATCATGAAGTCCAACCATACCTGTCCACTACTAAGCCAGATCCCTGTGCACCTGATCCACCTGTCTCCAGGGACAGAGACTCCACCACCTCCCTGCACAGCCTCTGCCAATGCCTGAGAACCCTTTTGGTGAAGAAATTTTTCCTGATGTCCAATCTGAACCTGCCCTAGTGTAGCTTGTGGCCATTCCCTGTCATCTTGTCACCTGTCACTTGTGCAAAGAGACCAGCACCCACCTAGCTACAACCTCCTCTCCGGCAGTTGTAGACAGTGATGGGGTCTCCCTTCAGCCTCCTCCAGGCTTAACAGCCCCAGGTCCCTCAGCTGCTCCTCATAAGACTTGTTCTTCAGCCCCTTCACCAACTTTGTTGCTCTTCTCGGGACGCACTCCAGGAGCAGCTGCCAGTCCCCACATTTAGTCCAAAAGTGGGACTAAATAATCCAAATATCCTCCTTGTGCGGGTGGTCACGCAGTGGCACTAGCCCTGGGCCACCACGGTGTGCTGGCCTGTGGCTGAGGGGAGCTGCTTATCAATGTGACACCAAGCCAAGGCTGATGACATGTGGTGGTATCAGCTGGTGATGCTGGAATTTATTTTGTCTCTTGCTCTAATTTCTACCCATAAAGTTTCAGCAGAATCCCTCCGCAACAGATGACCGTGTGTTACAGTCCACAAGACAGACTGACTGTTGGTTCAGATACCTGACAAACCAGGCCAGATATTGCCAATAACCACTTAACTGTTTATTAAGGAGGAAGAGAAAGGGGTAAAAAGGGTGAAGGGGAAAAAGAGTGTATGAGATAATGAAAGTCACTGCCAGGGTTTTGTGGTATCTCGCATCGTGTCTGTCTCAATGGGTGGTGGTAGTGGACTCATCCTGCTTTGGAGAGGAGAGACTGGATCAGTCTCCCAGGGCTCAGCCCAGGCCAGTGGATCGGCCCCGGGTTCTACTTTGGTTTGAGACCAGGAAAAATGAGTTGTGTAAGAAATGGGAGGAGAGCCAGCGACTGAAGGATCTGCATCCTCTGCCCTTTCAGCACCTGCAGCTCCAGCATTTCTTTATCTCGCTGGCACCTTGCACAGCAGCTCTGACTGTTCCAGTGTTGCACTGAGCCGGTGTTGGAGCCCAAGTGCTGAGTGATGCTCTTGCAGGGATGTAGCTCTGACCCTGGGTGGCAGTTCTGAGCGTTACTGCTTTGCTCTGTGCCCCGAAACCTGCAGTGCCCATGGACCCTCCACCTTCCGCACTCTGCGGTGTTCACTGTTGGACATTGCAGCATCCCCGACTGGGTTAGGTGACGTTTCACTGTATATTATGGATCTAGTAGATGTTTTTATCTACATGTCCAGGTCCCTGAAGGTTTCACAGCTGTGATGAGTGCCACAAGCTGGGAGAAGCAAAATGATACCACCTTCGTCTTCAAGATGTCCCAGCCAATCCCATCGTATCTGATTGCTCTGGCTGTTGGGGACATAGTGTCTGCTGAAGTTGGCCCAAGGTGAGTGGCTCTGGAGGAGACCCGGGCGTTAAGTCCTGGCTGTGGGAGCTGCACGGTGAAGCTCCCGTGCCGGGCTGCCCAGTGGCAGCTGCCTCTCCCTGCACTGCTGGGCTCTGGAGAGCAGGCAGGCGCAGAGATGCTGGCTGTAAGCACGGCCTGGCCAGTTCCCTGTCTGTTGTGCACGTGCTGCTGTGTCATCAGACCACAGGCTCTGCTGGGCAATGGTGCTTCTTGCTCTTGAGAGCAAGGAGGAGCCTCAGTGCTGGGTCTCCTAAGCTTCCAGGATGTCCCTGGCTCTGCTTATTTGACCCCTGTGCATGACAGCAGCTCTGGCCAACTCCCAAGGCTAGTGGCAGCCACATAAAAGCCCTTTGACATTCAGACAAGGGAAGAAATTACAGCAGTTTGCACTATTGGTCTCATTAGTTTCCTTTATCAGCAGGCTTTTATTTTGCTGTGGAATAAATGTGTGCAGTTTTTGTCTGATGAAGCAATAGGGTAAAAGTCTGCTAATGGTTACAACGTCCTCCTCTACTCTTGGCCAGGAGCCGAGTCTGGGCTGAGCCCTGCCTGATCGAGGCTGCGAAGAAGGAGTACGATGGGGTGATTGAGGAGTTCCTGGTGGTTGGGGAGAAGCTCTTTGGACCTTATGTTTGGGGCAGGTATGGCCTTACACTCCCAAAGGGCTTCACTCCCTGGAGCCAGGGAGGGAGCATCCTCAAGCCCCAAGCAGCCTCTGCGGGAGGAGCTGGGTCTGACTCAAATCATCTGCTCTTTCCCACAGATACGACATCCTCTTCATGCCGCCCTCCTTCCCCTTCGGTGGGATGGAGAATCCCTGCCTCACCTTTGTGACGCCCTGCCTGCTGGCTGGGGACCGCTCCCTGGTGGACGTCATCATCCACGAGATCTCCCACAGCTGGTTTGGCAACCTGGTCACCAACGCCACGTGGGGCGAGTTTTGGCTGAACGAGGGCTTCACCATGTACGCCCAGAGGCGCATTTCCACCGAGATCTATGGTACGTGGCCTTGCCTGGCTCTAGGCTGTGGCTGTGCTGGCGCAGGCAGGACACACGCAGGTCCCTGTGCTGCATCTCTGCATTCCTCGGAGCGCTGTGCGCAGGGCCAGAGCCTGCACTGCATNCGGTACGTGGCCTTGCCTGGCTCTGGGCTGTGGCTGCATCTCTGCGTTCCTCGGAGCGCTGTGTGCAGGGCCAGAGCCTGCACTGCATCTCAGAAGAAGAGAAGCGTGGCACCCTGCAACGCGCTGTTGGCAACAGAACCATCTTCACTCTGAGAGCTGGATGGAGCCCTCGCAGCCTTGTGCCAGGGACACAGGTGCTGCATCTTGCCCAGCCTCACCTTCCTCTTGCTCGTGCAGCTCCCGCGGGAGCTGATAGCGGGTGCCCTGAGCTCCACCCTGGACACATGGTCACATCCAGCAGCTCAGGCACTCCTGGCACTGTTTGCTGCATCCAGCTAAATTTTCACGGCTCTCAAATCCTCTTGCTTTTGGGCTGGGTCATCGTGCTTCTCTCTAACTCTCCCATTCCAGTGCCTTGTTTATCTCCCAGCTCGTAAGTGAATGCCGTTTCCCTCCATAAGAGCACCCTTTTTGCTCGAAGCACAGGGATTAAAAGCACCTCCTGGCTGGGGTCTCCCAACACTTCCTGCTTGTCTCTGCCCAGGTCTGGCGTACACCTGCCTGGAGGCTGCGACGGGAAGGGCCCTCCTGCGCCAGCACATGGACAACACAGGAGAGGACCATCCACTCAACAAGCTGCGGGTGGTCATCGAGCCAGGTCTGTAGGGCCTCCCCATCCTCCCAGAGCTGCACATGGGGAGCAGGGGCAAGCGAGGAGCAGTGCTGGGAGGGGTGTCTCATGGCTTGCAACAGATCCAGCACTGGTGGTGGGACCTGAGTGAGGCGATGGCTCCCAGAGGGATGTGACAGGCTTGCAGCCAGCAGACAAAGCAGGAATCATAGAATCACCAGGTTGGAAAAGACCCACAGGATCATTGAGTCCAACCATTCCCATCAATCACTAACCCATGTCCCTCAGCACCTCGTCCACCCGCCCCTTAAACCCCTCCAGGGAAGGTGACTCAACCCCCTCCCTGGGCAGCCTCTGCCAGTGCCCAATGACCCTTTCCATGAAAGGGAGAAGAGCCCAGCTCCCTCCTCTCCACAACCTCCTCTCAGGTACTTGGAGAGAGCAATAAGGTCTCCCCTCAGCCTCCTCCAGGCTAAACACCCCCAGCTCTCTCAGCCGTTCCTCATCAGGCCTGTTCTCCATCATGCTGCACCCAAGGGCCTATTTGCTTTGCAGATGGACAGATGATTCCTGAAGGTTTTCCCATTTCTAGGTGTCAATCCGGATGATACGTACAATGAAACGCCCTACGAGAAGGGCTACTGCTTCGTGAGCTACTTGGCCCATCTCGTGGGGGACCAGAGCAAGTTTGATGCCTTCCTCCAGGTCAGTGTGAGGAGGTCCCAGGTGGAGGTGCAGAATCACCCAAAGCCCCACAGTGGGAGGCGAGAGCGCAGGGGGACCCTGGGAACGATGGGCTGAACAGGGTAGCTGGAGAGAGGAAGAGATGGGAAACAGAGATTTTCACAGAGGGGACAGAGCTTGCACAGGAGGGCTGGGCAACATCACACCCCGGTCATCCCCGCAGGCCTACGTGAACCGGTTCAAGTTCCAGAGCATCACAGCGGATGACACGCTCGCTTTCTTTCTGGAGCACTTCCCGGAGCTGAAGGAGAAAGGCGTGGACTCCATCCCAGGTCAGCACGGTGCCTTCCTGGCCAGGGGACTGGGGAGCTGCTTTGAAAACCAGCCCTCTGTGGGTGTCAGAGCCGTCCCGTGTCCCCTACGTCGTGCACGTTGGTTTGTGCTCTTGACTGGAGATGTTGCTGCCATTACTGGCCTCAGCTTCACTGGAGGAGGCGCAGTGCTGGCCCACCTGGATCAGGCATTAACCTGGGCTTGGCCGTGTGCCTGCTCAGCCTGACATTCTCCATACAAATCCAGCTCAGCTGCTGGTTTCTGCGGTTTCCCCACAGACAGCTGAGGCTGGTGAGTAGCACCAGTGTGGAAGTTCGCTGGTGGAGCCTTTGAACTAGGCTTAGCCAGTGTGCCAGGCTCAGCTCAGCTGGGGAGATCCAGGCTTGGCAGGAGCTTGCCAGGCTGCAACTGACTCATCCCAGTGGTGACAGCAGGGTTGTTACCACACAAGCACACACTGAGCCCAGCGAAGCTTAACAAGCTAACCCCGTTAGTGCCTGCTCGTCACCATCCCTGGGCAGGTTTGCTGCTGCTGGGGACGCACTCAGAGGCAGCCATGGGATGTCTGGGGAGCAGCACCCAGTGTGGGGTTCAGAAAAACGCTCCCAGCTCTCCCTCCCTTCCTTTCTGCAGGCTTTGAGTTCGACCGCTGGCTGAACACGCCGGGCTGGCCTCCGTACCTGCCCGACCTCTCGCCGGGGGAGCAGCTGATGAAGCCGGCAGATGAGCTGGCAGCGCTCTGGGCAGCCGACAGCTTGAACATGGAGGCGATTGAAGCCGTGGACATCACGGCCTGGAGGGTGTACCAGCTGATCTACTTCTTGGATCAAATCCTGGAGAAATCCCCCCTGCCAGAAGGTGAGGCCTGGGGCTGCAGCGCCCATGGGAGACACGGGGTGATGCGACCTGGTCGTCAGTTGGCTGGGGATGTGAGGATTTGTCAGCGGGTTCTGTGGGCGTGTGGCCATCAGCCCATCCCTGCTCTGGTCCAGCAGTGTCATTCCCAGTGTCTGGGAGGCCTCAGTCAGCGGGGTGGGAAGAGGGGAGCAAGGGGACATGTGTCCCTAGGTGTATGGGGACACGTGCGGTGGCAGGGAGGAGCTGGGCTGTCGCCTCCCCACATTCACCACTCCTTGGTCCGAGGGGCCTCCTTGGAGCTGGCAGCCCCAGGCACGCAGGTCTCCACAGGGCTGCCTGGAGGCCCAAAACGGCACCTTCCTGCAAGTGCCTGGGATGCTCGGAGAACTGCGGGTGCCAGGAGGGCCCTGGGCTCCAGGGCTGGCCCAGGGCTCAGAAGGTCACACAGGATTTGCAGTGTGGCTGGTGGGGGCTGGGAGCTGGAGGCAGAGCCCCAGGAGGTGCTGATGATCCCCACTCTCGCAGACAATATGGAAAGGCTGAGCAAGATGTACCCAAAGATCTCCAAGGCCCAGAATGCCGAGCTGCGGCTCCGCTGGTGCCAGATTATCCTCAAGAACAACCTCGAGGCTGAGTACAGCAAGGTCAAGGAATTCCTCCACAGCCAGGTTGGTTCTGGGAAGCGGTGTCTGTGCCCAGCAGCACTGGGGGAGGCGGGCACAGGAGACAGGACCTTCTGGGCCGGGCACCAGGGCTTGGCTCTTGCTCATAATAGGCCCAGGGACAGTTTTGATTGGAGGAGACCTCAAAGCTCATCCATTCCCACCCCTGCCATGGACAGGGACACCTCCCACTGGATCAGAGGCTCCAAGCCCCATCCAGCCTGGCCTTGAACCCCTCCATGTGGCAGCCACCACTACTCTGGGCAACCTGGGCCAGGGCCTCCCCACATTCTTTGTCCAGCATTTCTTCCTTATCAGCCCTCTTTCAGTACTGGAAGCTGCTCTGAGGTTTCCCCAGATCCTTCTCTTCTCCAGGCTGGACAATTCCAACTCTCTCAGACTTTCTCTGACCGTTTCTGTGCCCTCCCCTGTACCTGCTCCAACAAGTCCCTGTCTGTCTTGCATTGAGGCTCCCAGAGCTGGACACAGGAATCCAGATGGGGTCTTACTAGAGTGAAGGGGCAGACTCTCCTCCCTCAAGCTGATGGTCACACCCAGGACAGGGTTGGCTTTCTGGGCTGCAAGTGTTGGGTCATGTCCTCTTCGTCTTTGTTGCCCACTGAAAACCTCAAGTCCTTCTCTACGGGGCTGCTCTCCATCCATCCCAGACTGTTCTGACAGTGGGGCTTGCCCTGACCGAGATGCAGGACCTTGTACTTGGCCTTACTGAACTCCCAGAGCTGCTTATGGCCTCGCTCTTTCTTCAAGCACAAGGTCTTCTCCCCTCCCCACATGCTGCAGAGACCAGAGTTGCCCACAGTGGTGTTTTCAGTGCTGTCCCGTCCCTCTGTGCCAAGAGCAGGGCGCTACTGGAGGCCTCAAGCCCTGCTGGGGGGAAACGGGGCTCCTGGGATGTCAGTAGCTGGAGCTGGGAAGAGGCCAGGGTGTGACCCTGCTCTGTTTCCGCAGGGGAAGCAGAAGTACACGCTGCCGCTGTACCGTGCCATGTGGGGTGGGTCGGAGTCCGCCCGGGCCCTGGCCCTGGAGACATTCTCTGCTACAGCTCCGCAGCTGCACGTCAACGTCCAGAACTACATCAAGCAGATCCTGGGCCTGCAGGTGGAGGAGGAGTAGTGCCACATGGGCTCCTCTCTCCACAGGCTTCCCTCCAGCAGGACCTCAGTGCTCTCTCCCTCACTGCACATTTCCTAATTAAATCTTGTTGGTTTTTTTCTCTTTCCTTGCTGTTCCTGTTCCCAGTGACTCCCGGGCAGCTTTAGTGCCATTCCCTGTGATTCTCCTGCCCAGGAACCAGGCTGGTGCCCCAGGAGGGGACCCTGCCAGCCCTGGGGGCTGCTCCTGGTGTTGGCATCTTCAGGGCTGAGCCACGACCCTGCTGGGCTGGGACCGTGGGGACAGAGGAGCGGGTCCTCTGCCATGGGGAGGCGGTGTCAGCTCCATGGGGACCTGGCCCTGCAGGCTGTGCTGGCAGTGGAGGCTAAACGGGGACCTCTTGGCTTCAGCACCCTCGGTGCTGCGGAGACCAGAGCATGAGCTTCTCTTCCCACATTCTGGTGTCTGGGGTTGTGGAAAAGGAAGGAACAGAGCTCTGCCAGGGGTGGGCAGCAGGTCTCAGCCAGGCACCTTCCATCAGGAAATTGTCCCCTGGCCCCAGGGAGCAGCCAACAAACTCCTCAAGCCCCAGCGGGCACAGATGTGGGGCCGTGCGCTTCCTCGCAGTTTGCCGGGATCAATCGCAGCGTGTGAAAGCGTGACCTGAAGGCTTAAAGAGCGCGTGTGGCCTACAGAGTGGGGAGACTGCAGGGACAAGAGCCCTGCTCTTTCTTATTCCTTAGCAAGTGCAGGAATATAAGCACTCCCCAAAACTCCAGTAGGAAACTGTCCCAAAGCCGCACTAACCCCAGGGACCCACAGGTCATAACAGCCCCAAGGCTGCTGTCTCACGAGGATGCTCTGAGGTGCGGTGACAAACACCCAGTTCCTCAGCCAGCACCAAACCCTGTTCTGCACCAGCCCCGCAGGCGGCTGTAGCATCTCCACCTCCCATCCAGAGCTCCCCCAGGAAACCCCAGGTGCCCCGTGGGGCTGCAGGGCCGTGGGCTGCCTTGATCATAGAATTGTAGAATCACCAGGTTGGAAAAGATCCACCAGATCATCAAGTCCAACCATTCCCATCAAACACTAAACCATGTCCCTCAGCACCTTGTCCACCTGTCCCTGAAACCCCATCAGGGAAGGTGACTCAAGCCCCTCACCTGGGCAGCCTCTGCCAGTGCCCAATGACTCTTCCCAGGAAATTTTTTTTCCTAATGTCCAGCCTGAACCTCCCCTGGTGGAGCTTGAGGCCATTGCCTCTTGTCCTGTCCCCTCTCCCTTGGGAGAAGAACCCAGCTCCCTCCTCTCCACAATCTCCTTTCAGGTCGTTATAGAGAGCAATGAGGTCTCCTCTCAGCCTCCTCCTCTCCAGGCTAAACACCCCCAGCTCTCTCAGCCCCTCACCAGCTTCGTTGCTCAAATGGCAGATTCAGAACAAAAGCAAGATTGCACAGCAGTCGCCCCCTTGCCCGCGACAGCCCTGGCACTTCTCTCACCTCCTTCTCTGGGTCCAGAGCCTGGGGGAGCACAGGAGGAGCAGCCTCAGCCCTCGCCGCACTCCCAGGTCTGGGGGCAGCTCAAGCCAAAGGGAGCAGAGCTCTGGCTCCTCTCTCTCCCCGTGCAGCAGCAAATCGCGGTGATGATGAAATAACATCACGGACCATGACTCCTCAGAGAGTAAAGCTCAGAGAGGCAGTGCAGCTCTGACCAAGCACTGCAGTCACCAGAGCTGGGACTAGGCCAGAATCGCCTCCAAAGCAAAGACAGCTGCAGTGTCCTGGCTCCGTCCCCTTCCTTGCTGGTGGGCTCAGGAATAAGCTCCAAACCCCAGAGTTTGATAAAATGGAGTCAAAGGGGCTGTTTATGGCATGGCTGAAACCAGCCCGTTCTTCTCTTAGGAGCAAACAAGGCTGTGCGTGGTTGGGAAATTCATGATGAAAATAACTAGTAGTATCTTGTGTACAACCCTTCTCCATTTGCTGATCCTCTGGCTTCCCAGGGAACCCACAGACTGTTGGTACAACTAACACAACCGCTGCTAAGAGATTTCATCACCTCTGAGGCATCGGGAAAAGATCTCTCAGGCTGACAATGAGCCCTGGGCTCCCAGACGCAGCTGCCACCTCAGCTCTGACTCACCTGAGCAAGCCAGCAGTGGGAGACAGACCGAGCAGTCCCTAAAGCATTTCCCCTGGATGAAAT